>LGAG01000307.1:208474-230839 GCA_001278395.1 Lerema accius | reverse complement strand
GGCTGCCCTACATACTGCGTCGCCGTGATGATCAGCGAACATGTGAGTAGCAACACCGTCGTGAACACGTTGTGAAGCCTGAACACCGCATTGTCGATCTTAATCGGCTGGTACTTAAAGTACACACTCAATCCTCCTAGTAACTTAAACATCTTTGAGTTTCTTTTCTTCCTTCGTTCCTTCCTGTCTCACTTCTTTCTTTCCTTATCTTATCTTTTCTACAGCATCGTTCGAGATTCTCGGAATGTGCGTTGCTTATACTACTAAAAATCAGTCTTGTCGTAATTGAATTCGAGATGTCCCGGGAATGTCCGTCGCGACACGAGATTATTGTCGAGATTCAGAGTGGTATCTGTAACAATAGACATATTTTCATCAAAAGTGTGTTGATTGTTTATTAATTGTAACATCAATTAATTTCAATTAATATCATATTATTTGTTCATCTTTCACCAATCAGTATTAACAGCTGCATACTAAAATATCCTATATTTATTATACATAACTGTAATATATATTTACGAGTATAACAAATAATATTTTATAATGGCATCTTCATACGTTTGAACAAACTTTCTAACCTAATTCGACGACCACACTCTATAATAAAGCAATTTTGCTTGTGAGTCAAAAATTCAGAAATCTGCGTTTCTCTACATTACTATTTGCACGATTGAATGAAGGATGTCCTCAAAATATTTATAGTTCTGTTTGATAAAACACAAAGTAAAAATTTCTCTGCTAAAATAATTGACGCTCTAAATATTTAATTTACGGATACCGTATCGTAAGGTGAGTAGGTTATCAAAATAATGGGCAAGCGTAATCGCATACGGTCCGAGCATGAAATATTACCAAATATAAACGAGAGATCCAATACCTAGTAATAAGTCAATGGAGATCCAATCCATTTCGGGCAACCTTTCATTTTAGGTCCATAAATCGAATGGTGTATACGGGCTTTATGTTTAATATGAATAAAATATGAGACGATTTATCGTTCTAGAAAACCGTGCAACTGATGAATGATTGATGCTGGTCGAATATAAATTCAAACATGTATTTCGTTCAATACTGAATGTATTGACATAATGATTGGCGAAGGCGATTCGGAACAGTATTGTTTTTAAAGTGTATAAGTAGGTAAGTACTAAAACTTTCCGTTAAAGCATTATCCTGATATTGAAAAAATCCTACATTAAAACTTGCTTTTTATAAGAAGTAAAGTTAGTATAACCTAAGAAATCAAATCGGTATGTAAGAAAAACGTTTATATTATTTACATAGGCGTAATACCTTTTAATTGTAGAGCAACGACCTGTTTGCATAATACATATTGACATGAATTTCCTCAAATAATACAAGATGATACACTTGAAGACACAAAGTATGTATTAAACACACAAACTAAAATTGTGTCCATACTATTTCTTTTACTGGGATACGAACTTCCAAAAAAATTTTCATCTAATAATAACTAATATACAAAAAGTTCCAAGATTAAAAGCAATTCTGCCACTAATATTAACCAAATAATTTTTTAATTCAATATTGCATAACATTACACAGATTATGGTCCTTTTACAATCTTCGCAACTTTAGCAAAAAATATAGTCACCAAATGATAATACGCATAAGATATTTACATATCTCCTCTTTTATCATCTATATTTAGTGCTTGTAACTTCAACAATATTTCGTCAAAGCCACCAGCAACATGGTCATAAAGATTCTATAATAAACGACACGAAGCCTTGTCCCCGAAGCATCGCAACTTACAGTACAATGTACTATTGCAGGCATGCAGTTGTGCAAACATTGATCACTTGCTCAATGCCCAATTGTTCCGCGATCGTTTACCGCTTCATGTTATGTTAACTGCCGGTAACTATTTGCACTTCGAGGTGACATGTAACCTTCTTACTTTGTCGTTTTAAATTTCGAATCCATGAGAAAATGTAATGCGTTAGTTACTGATTTCTACATTAAATAGATGATAATTGCGAAAAAGGATATGATAGATGTAATTTGAAATTGAACAAATAACAAGTAAGATTACGTCAGGTAACCGAAGGTAACTGATCAATCTCCAAAACTACGAACGGTAACTGAATGAGATCTTATGAGATTGATTTTCCTTAACGACAAACTTGGTGTGCTTTGCTAAAAAATCACTTATCTAGTTGAAATCACCGTTTTATATAACACAACAATAACAACTTCAGTACCAACCCAACGAGCTTCCTAAACAAAGAAACGAAGAATTGAAATATCGCCCAAAAAGATAAATGTACCGTTGAAACATTAAAGACAGCCGTCACTGAACCGATGGCGTGGAAAAACATGGAGTTTTTGCTAAAAATATAAATTGCGCAAAAGGCAAATCTGTGCCAACTGTTGACTGCCTCTACCAACGGATAGTTGCTGGGAAATTAGACACGTTTCGTCCACTAAACACACTGCAAGAACAATAACAAAATCGGTAGAAGTAGCTGCTTGAAGGTAATGGTATGAAAATTACATAAGTAAGTATGCATTTCTATTAAAAATTATGAATCCAATGAATTACGTGTAAGACAAGGTAATTTTCATAACATTGCTTCTTACAATTCTACACCCAAAACTAGTTAAAAATTTCGTGTATCTTTTAATACTCCTACGTGTATTTCTGCCTGGCATTTTCCCCGTCATTTAAGTTTACTTTTCAATTACCTTCCATAAAGAGAGGACTAAAACCTTTTAATCCAACGCCAGACTAGATATCGTACACCAGTACTTACGCTAGTATCTAACTACCTGATGTAGTCTGCCGGCGTTAATGCCACTATATAAAACATCTAAGCCTACGTAGCTTTTGTCTCGCCTCCCTCGCTTAGCTCACGTCTTGTCGTGAGTTTCAAAACTGTTTTCATTGCACTAGACGTTTCAATTGGTACCTACTTCTGTTGCTTGCCTCAAAAGTTCAGGATAATTAAATAAATCTGTTATAATTATGAGTGTTTCATTAAGAGCTTTCTCGCCACTGATGACAAATTAAACAGTATCATCTATTTTTTCGTTTCTTTCTCTGTGATCTCTTCTTTTTTAGCGTTACAACCTGCTTCTGAGGTTCCAGATAGAGCTTTTAGACTCATTTTTGTATTAGTAAAGCAAACTAATAATGCACTTAAGCATATACACCTTGAAATATATGGAGCCGTTGGCACAGCAAGAAGCTTATTACCAGGAATATTTTAAGAACCGGAACTAAGCAAACCGGAGCTTTTACGAGCTTTCGTAAAGCTCTAGTAGAGTGAAGGGAGGGTGCTATTTTTATACGTAAGGATAAGGAAAATTACAAGTACTCGTAACTTCCAAGTTCAGTTAAGTGTTATTTTAAACAGGACCAAATATTTTCTTAAAATACGGATTTCAGGCACTGAATTATATTAAATCATTAATTCCCGATTGCTGTTTAAAACAATTAAATCATTTTTAATATTATAAGCTACCCACGACATGGACTAATTTAAATTATACTTATTATTTCCTTGTAATAATTGCTACACTTCCAGCTAGTCATCAAAACAAGCAATTTAACAATAACCTTTCCTCAAAGAGGTATTAAATAGTTGCAATTTGAGAAACTAGTTCCATTTGGAAAGTAAACAATGAACAAGGTCAGTTAAACGGTAAAGTAATTCGAAGACTAAGATTATATTGAGGAAGGAAATCGATCTAATAATTAAAGTTATCACAACTTTTAACAGATGTCTGATACACTTCCGACACTTAATTATTTCAAATGAGAATCTGAATTACTTTTAATTTATGGTGTTAATTACGAGTAATTTTTAAAAGATCAAAAGAACCACGCAACTCCACGAAGTTCCTACAAATTGCAAGTTTAAAACCGATTCACATATGGTTTTCTGTAATGTGTTGATGAGTTCCCAGATAATAGATAAGTGTGCATTTATTTAACAAGATCCCAACACCATTGTATAAATGCTAAAAGAGGGTGGTGGTGATGATAAAAACGCGTCTTGTTACAAATAAAAACTAAGTAACAAACCGTGTTAGTTATTTCTTCTTATCAATATTTGCCATCATCAAACGAAGCCGTCAGCAATTTAGCGGCTACACATAACACTTGATTTGGTTGATAAAGCTTTCTACAACACAGTGTTTTAAAGAATTATTATCGAGTATGTAGGTAATAAATAAAATAGACCTTGTCAATGAGAGAATAAATTAGTCTACGACTTTGCAATTGCCGGATGTTCTTACTCCCCGACTTCTTCAGTTAGACAGATCCATTGAAAGCATTGTGGCTGATGGTAGATATAAATCAAGGTCATCAATTCGCATTTGGACCTATACTCTACAGACCTATATAGGAATTTTATTCAGAATCATGTGCACACCGCGAGATCTATTTCACCAGTTAGTTCATCTATTGGTCTTTAAATACTTCAAAGCCTAAGAATTTAAGACTTCAGTGAATTCAACTCAGGTTATAAAAAAAATGTAACTAAAATTATTCTATTGTTATTCCTTCTTATGTCTTTTTTAAAAATGTGTGCGGGGGAGTTTCTTTCCCCTTTCCTCCTTAAAAGAGCACCTTCACAAAACGGGTTCATACAAAAATGGACATGCTTAAGTGAAAGTATGATTGATTCCTAAATGATTTTGTATTTGAATTAATTATGGTGAATTATTAAATTATTCAGGCAAAACAAGTACAATAAATACTGGCGATTAGTATTACTCGATTATTATAAAGTTTCGTGATTCCGAAACAATACAATCATTGTGAAAACTAAATTTAAATATCTGACAATAGTCCCTGTGACGTGCTGAATTATAAAGATACAACAGTTGTATAATCCTTGTCTTAATTCATTCTACGTTAACAGCAATTAACTTTTCAATGATTTTTTTTTTAATAAACTTGCTGTTCATCTTCAGAACGTACTCATAACTTGTGCCAGTAAACGGAGGTCGTATCATCCTTGTAGATTCGTCGACTCTGTCACTCATTGTAAATTGGTCATTACTCTTTTAATCTAGAGCTCTCATTTAAAAACTCATGTCGTATTTTGCATTGTCAAATAACCCTGACCACATATCATTAAAATGATAGGTTCAGTGACGGTCGTGCGTTGCTATTGTCATCCTATTGCACTGACGCGACGGCCTGAATTGGTCAATTGTAGGGATCACTGGCAATTGATACCAATACCAATGAACGTCCAGATCGATCTACAGAGGTCTGAGGTAACGTCAGGGTTCAGCTACACTAGGCTAATAGTTTGGGAGCTGGCTGAGTATTCCCCATTTTTGATGTAATTTACGTATTCGTAAATTACAGTGGTTCACTTACTGACCGAACACGTTCTTTAGTCAACGGTGGATTTGTAGCAAATAGTTAGGTGACATCTGTCGAGTAACTAATAACCGAGTAATGTGGCTGAGTCCTAAGTATAGTCACAATGTGGGAACACAGCCACCTGATGATGATGAAAATTTTGATCTACAAAGAATCAGTAATACATGCGCTTGGAATCACAATTTACTGTAAAGCGTTTGTATCATGCCACCAACCATACAGCCCGATTTTATTAAAATTCTGACACACATATATTTTTGGATCATATTTTGTTGCCTTTTACTAATATGCAACACTCGAAAACCTTGAGAAAATTTTACTATAATACTAAAATTCCTTATGATTAAAACAATATTATTTGATACTTAATGCTCTAAATAATGATATTTTTATATAATAAGCAGACGACCAAAAAAGGAAGCCAAATCTCCTTTTCCACATTGGAACTTATGACAAATTTTGTAACACGTAGCATAGCCTACTTATCTAACATTAGATTATTTCATCGAACTTTCCATACGATTTACTAATATCTCTTAATCGGATTAAAGTAATTTGTAATAGTATATAATTAAACACGGTACTAATACGCCCCGCCTCAAACAGCGACATTTTAATGTAATCAAAGTCAGGAAATAAGGTTGAATTAATTAAATTGGATTTAATGGTTGAGTGAAGTACAGGACATCGCCTTTACTATCAATTAACTCAGAACAGACACTATGTATGAAATCATGATTAAATTAAGGTTGCGCTGCCTCCGAGTACAAATAGTTAGAGAAGTCTCTTTTTATAGGATCTCAAAATACGACCAAAAACAAAACGACATTAAACTGAAAGATTAGCCATCCTTATTTTTATCCACAACATAGGGTCAAGCCAATTACGTAAGAACTGTCAAAATTCAAAATTGCAGTGGTAGGTACTTGTTATTCGTTAATAGCGACTAACTTTACTTAGTAACTTAACCAAAGATAGGCAATTAAAGATTATTGAAAACAGCCGTAGGCCTACTAGAACGGATAACAACTAGCGTCCCTACAACATACAATCTAGAATTCAAGGTTGGACCGTCACCCGCATCTCTATTTAAATATTCATGATAGCAGACGCAATGATACAAACACTGGTAATAATAGAATGTTGATGAGTAATCTCGCTCTGAACGACTAACTAACGGTACAGCTGACCGCAGGATACCCCACAATACTCTAACAACAATACTATATGGATTAAATTAGGCAACATGAACATGAAAACTGTTATGTCAAATATATTAAAAATACCAACTTTACACTGCACTTCAAGTGAGTTGAAACGAAATAAACTGTAGTCGAACTCAACTTTAATTTTATGATATAATTTTAGTATATGCAATATGGCAGTTCACTGTGGTTTTAAGACCATAATAGGTATGAGTTATGGAAATAATGTCTTTACTTAAACATTTTATCACAAATCAATTGTAGTTATAACGATATTAGAAATTTAAACATTCTGCCAACACCATGGTTTGTCATTGATGTAATGGTCGTAGGAAGATAATGACTAACAAATCACATTAAACATCGTGGGTACGAATAAGTAGGATTTATGAATAAGATAATCCGTGTAAATGCCAATATTTGAAGGAATAATTATTATGTTCGACATACTCTAAATAGATATAAAAATTAATATCACAAACGAAAAGGGAAGCTATTAATACCCCATGTTACCATAATTAGAAATGCACAGAAAACTACTTTCTGAATGAAAAACATTTCGTCAAAGAAGTAAAACTAAAAGCAATCAGCGCTTACTTGTTTCTACGATCCTCGGACCAACCCAACGATATATCAATCACATTACATAGGAATTCAACAAGTGTCGCTGTCGAGGTTTCATCTTAAAGTCCGCACAATGTTCAATTAACCTAGTAACAAGAGAATATTTATGACGACAGGATTGGAAACAGGTCGTATTCGCGGTCAAGGCAATCATGTCCCGCAAGGTGCACCTAGCTGTGAAACAGACGGCAACTGCGCCTAGGAACATGACACTAGCTCAAAACTCACACTCAGGGTCGTCTTCTGACCTGATTATAGAACCGGGTTAGGGTACACGAATCTTCTGCATAATAGTAGGAAAGAAGTAGCTTTTGTCCAAGTCCTTATCACAATGTCGTTTGAGCGCGTCTCAAGGAAAAGGCACGAAAACCATTTCAGCGCGCTTTGCAAATACTGACTACTGCTTCTTATCTTTTAAGTCATTTTAAATTTTGATTAATTCACGACAATAAATGCCTATAATATTCCTATTTTTGATATCCATGACATTTTAAATAATTAGCACTGAACAAATAGCGGCACAGGACAGGAACAACTAGGTACGTGATATTTTAGATTCACAGTCAATAACTTCAAGGAAGCATTTAAGTCAAGTACTAAAGTTGTTTTGAGAAATAAAAATGAAAACGTATCTCTGTTATTACGTAGATAAAGTTCAAGCGCGTTTTCAATTGCGTTTCCTGTGTTTACATGATAAGATGAATTCCTAGGAGGAAAAACTAGACAAGAGCCAGACGTATCCGTAAGCCGACGCACGTGATTCTTGGAAACTTATCAACTGAGGTTCAACGACCTTTGTGAGTGATTGGACCGAGTAACGGTGACCTATATACTCACGCAAACATTGCTGTGGAAAGATTTGGATAAACTATCCGTTTACATAACAACGACGACTTGCCAAAACCCGAAACGTATAAAAAATACATCATGAAACTGCAATTACTGTACCAAAGTTTATATGGCGAATGTTGGGAAATTTGGGAAAGGAATTTGATCGACAAAAACTAGCATTATAACATTCCGAGCTGCTTTAGACGGCTGGTGTTGGATGCACCAGCGACAGATGAGCCATGGTGTGTTCGGATTACGACTTCAGAGGCAACGATTTAAATGTCTGGTTAAGCTGGGCAAAGGCTAGAAGATTGGGCTATAAATCAAGCGATGCGGCCCCTCCCGATGCACCATTAGAGGTGATTAAACCGAGAGCAGGATGGACAAATTATATGGTCTGACCACGACTAGGGCCAGACTGTTCTGAGGTCATAAGAGACCGCAGTGGAACACGTGCTTGGTCACGCACGAAATTTCAAAACCAAGTAGACATTTCCGTTAGTAATGGCTGTCTCTGATTTTCTTGTTGATTTAGCAGCAACGTAAAAAGCATCTGAGATAATATAGATGTGAATAAAATTGAAATTAAAATCATTTATTTTTGTCTTAGGAACTAATAGCTCACTTAACGATCAATTAATGATTGCGTAACGTAAAATTAATGTGTGGTAACTGGTAAACTGTTTAATATGATGATTAAAATGTAGTTCCAAAGGCAACCTATATTTTAACAGTTTGTGCTCAATTAGGATTGAAAAATAGAACATGTAACTGTTTTCAGTCTTTTACAAGTAATCAAAGTTATATTTTAAGAACTGTATCATTCAGCAGTATTAAATGGAATCGCCAAGTTTCTCACCTTCATAAAACAAGCTAAACTTTCACTGCTCAATAGTTCCAAGAACAGTCAGTCCTGAGACAATATGCAGACAACACTATATTTCAATGAGAAAGTTGAGATTACATTATTAATAATTTTCATTGTAACAGCAAAATCTTTGAAGTCTAAAGAAAAGTTGTTACTTGCTGAGAATTTTAGATTTAGAACACATGAAAACTTGTTTATTTTACCCAACGAAGCTGCTTTAGCTTAAATTAGACTGAACTAAAATGAACTTAGTCTGTAAAATAGACAATTACTCATTTATTTTGATGATCATTGCTTACAAAACACCTTTATCTGTAAGTAAATTAAACATAATTAGAATCATTGCCATAATTGTGCTAATTAGTATTTACTTAAACATAAATAGGAATGTCATGATACTGCAAGTACTATACATGTAATTATTTTATTATTAATGATACGCCAGACTGGTCATAATACCAGAGGTTAAATTACTGACTTTATGTAACAGGTACAAGTAGATCAGTAATATATATGGGGTCATGTTGTACAATATTATCAGTATTATCACAAATCTAGAACCTTGTGGAATACTTCTCTCCTATTCTGCTTCTAGAAAGAGACAGGAACTTCACTTCCTTCCACTGTTTGTGTCGTCACTATCCCTTTAGCTTTTGTATTATACAAAGGAAAAATAATAATAAACTGTGTTCCTAAAATAACGTAATGCTTACAAAAAAAAATCTGATTTAATGTAACTACTCAGTTGATTTAATTCAAAATAGCTCGTCAAATACGTCATATATTGCACGATTATAAAGCACAGTTTTATACATTCCTGATTTTTCCTGAGCAGATGATGATATAAGACATTAATGTAAATATTTTCAAATTTGTTACTTCAATATATCAAAACAGTAATTTACCAGTGATTTCATCAATTAAACATGCTACAAAAAATTGTTTCACTTACCAATCTATAGAGGAATACAGTCGATTTTCATCACACAAATGTTTTCTATGATTTTATATTCGCCACTGCGTTCATCGTATGTTTGGAGTCTTACGCGAAAAACATAATTCACGGCGTGTAGTTACCAATTTATTTTATGTTATTGTCCTTATAAAAACTTGTATAAAGGAATACAATCGTAATAATCATAATAACAATACGGAATCACAAATAAACAGCAAGAGAAAACTCTCCGACACGGGCGATCCGTGCACTCTTCAATTTGTTTTATTCAACTTCAACTCAGTGCTAAAACGACATAAGCAGTACGTAAAACATCGCTACGTGCAACAGAGATGCCCTTATCGATCCTGTCTGTGCCAAAAAGAGACAAAAACTTTTTCTGACGTCGGAAATTGACACTGGCGCGCTGACGCCATGTTACTTTAGGGTTACCGTAATAAAATAAACGTCAAGCTGTATTACATCTTGTATTCATGTTTATTTAACTGTATATTTAATAAATGTATATAAATTTTATTTAACAACAATATATAGCCTAATGACCCATTTATTTCTTGTGAATTTCTTTCAAAGTTTTGTATCAATTCTCTAGATTTTTGTATAGGGTAACATTACAAGATAACTCTCTTGTGTGTTTATTTTGCTATGTTCGCCACTTAGGCGCGAAATTTAAACGTGTTATTATTTCAACGTATTCAATGTTATTAAATAAAACTCGCCAAGTTATGTAAATAGAAAGTTAAAATACGAAAATCGTCGACGAACGACGACGAAAGTCGTTATAGATAGAGGAACTGATTTAGGGTCAGAGAGTAAAAAATGTAAACAGAGATTATTTTTATAAGTTACTAGACGATGCCCGCGGCTCCGCCCGCGGAAAAGTCGATAAACAAAATATTGATTTCGTCCCAAGGGAACCTATAATCGGGATAAAATGTATCCTATGTCCTATTCCTGGATGCAACCTATCTGTGTACCAAGTTTCAGCTTAATCCGTTCAACGGTTAGACCGTGAAGGAGGGACAAACATCCAAACATCCAAACATCCAAATATCCAAACATCCAAACATCTTTACATACTTTCACATTTATAATATTAGTAGGATTTGAAATGTTTCCATTCTTTAACTTGTATTTTTTTAGCTCGTTACCATAATCCGTATACTAGGCAGAAATATGTGATATACAATATAAAAATACTGTGCTAGTTATAGTTAAAAACTGTTTATTATTTAATACATAAAAAATATATTGATAGTAAACTTTTATGACTATTGAAGCAGATACAAAAAAGTGTTGTGTATAACCATGATAAACGTTGATGTACCTAAGCAGTAAGCATACGTCACGGCTGCAAAAAATAACTAGTCAGCTTAGTTTGTGCTAGCTCACTCGCTGTGAGGCCAAAATTACACCAAGTGGAACCCTTCGGGACGCTAGGCGATAGTCAACACTTACTAACAACAAAGATAGATAGATTTTTTGCAAAATTATCCAAGTTTATGGAAGTAAATGAATAGGTAGTGGTAATCATAAAATGTTGTCAAAAAAAAAGCAATGGAATTAGCACGTGTCGTGTGCAACAAGAGTTTCAAAATCCTTACAACAGTGAAAGAAAAGGACTTGTAGTAGAAATTGGTCTTTACCAATTAAAGGTGCCCAGGGATAGGTGTAAAGAGGATTACCTAAATGTGGTCATGTGAAGAACTTTGAGTTAAATAGAAAGCAGATGAAAAAAACTCTCTGACGAATCTGGAGCTCGTTCTAAAATTGAAAGACGAAGCTTAGTCATATTTAAGAGGGCCGTATAATGATCCTTAAATCCACAGAGATATCAAAATAAAATAATTTGCAAGCATTATTTAGAATTGGCAGTAATATCTATGTTACATACAAATTCTTACGAGTGCACAATATTCGTTGTTATAGGAGAAAGTGACTAAACTTACGCCGACCATATTCATACATTTTACGGCACACAATTGACACAGCATTAAGTTATGTAAGTAACTCCATCTATCTTCTTCGTCTTATATAATCTGTAATAAAATTACGAAATAACAGATTCTCCTATTTGAAATAGTAGTATAATAGATAATATTATTATTACTGTGTTATAAAATTATAAGACGCCTACTATTATAAAAAAATACGTTTACCACGCTACAGATTTAATTTAAATACCGTTTAATATAACGACAACGTCCCGAAGCATTCGGCAGGGTCAATACTCGCAAATAAACTTGGTGCTCAAGGAACAGATTAAGCTGTATCTTTGCACGTGAGGTGCCCAGCTTAGAGATGCTGTGTCCATTTATTGGACACATTTTTAAAGTATTCTAGAGTTTTATAGTGTACTTTTTTAATTTCAAATAATAGCTCTTCAAGTTTCGGAGTCGTAGCAACATTCATATTTCGGTTGTCGTCGTTTTAGTATAGTTGTTATAACCTGTACTTTTTTCATAATCATCGCAAACAATAACTATCTACGTACTGGACTAACTATGTATGGAACATTGTAGTCTCTAAGAGAGTATTCATAAAGGATATTGCAAGTTATTTATTTATTTATTTATTTAACACTTCATGTACACTTAAAGTTAGACATGATAAGATTATGAGGAAATAATGTACATAGGTCTTACTTATTCCTTATATAAATTTCTTCCAGCAGACCTGGGAATGGAAAGAAGATGTAAATTTTATAAGCGTGCACTCGTTTATGGAAAGTGAAGAGAATTAAATTAAATAAATACCGAAGACCTAACAAATAAAATACATAAACTTTACACCCCAATACATAGAATAATACTATAAAACAGATAAACATAATAAATAACTATCAATATTAAAAGTTTGTAGGTACCTACGTATGCGGTTATTTTGAACCAGATACATTCCTTGCTCTGTGTTTTGAACCATAGGTTTATATCTTGTTTTAGCTATAGGTACTAATATTTATTTTATGTAGCAATATACCTACTTCTTATGTTTGCCGTCTACGGTTAGAACTTTGAAACAATGGAAATGTAGGCAACCTTCCGAAGTAGCCATTCTCGTCATAAATAATAACATTATTTAGAGTTTACTTACCATATAATAGGCAATACATTTGCCGTGTTAAATAATGATTTGTCTTATGTATTGCCATTGGTATCATAAATCAAATAACACCCACTATTATCAAATACAGTAAGTAGGTATCTAGTTATATTATTATAGTAATAGTCCAATATTGTTAACTTTAATGTCAGTAGCAAAATTAAAAAAGATGTCAAAGCAAAGTAGTCATAACTGCTCACTGTTAAATACATTTAATCATAAAAATATTACAGATTTACATTTGGAACAAAAAAAATTTCCGACACAAAAATACTTTACATAACATTTTTCTTCATATTATAACACATTTAGCGCAGTCTCCATACATAATTACATATGTAAATAGAATACAGCATAAAATTACAATTGGCACACAATACTATAAAAATCGGTAATAATATGATTTATCGTTTTAGTTTTCAAAAATATTTTACCTCTAAGGGATTCGCAATTCAAATCGTTACTACTATCTATTTATTTTTAATATACTTACTTAATAATATTTTTATTTATTTCTAAAAACACTAATGTAAATATAAATGTTTTGGTATTCTAAACAGAAATCTTAACCAAATGACATCCATTAACAAGAGCATTTTAAATGTAGCAACCATAAATTCACTAAAGACTAAAAATATACTCAATATTCTCAAGCAATCAACCAAAATAGAGCTATTAACACAATTGGTGTTTCATCTTCCTCACTTTAGAATTGCTCTACAAACAATTATACTGGATACACTCTTTAACTAGTTTTATGACCACAATTTCCTACAACGTGTAACTATTAAACATTTATTTAATTTAACATGGTTACATCCATCTTCGTTTACTAAAGTTGAGCCAAAATATGGTACCCTGTAAGATGACGTAAAAAATAAAAATTTACTAGTACTACTTAAAGAAATAATATTCAGAATAATATAAGTGGCAATTTATATTTTATGTATAATTAAAAATACTACATACATTAAGCTTAAATCTAAAAATAATGCAGGTATGTACGAATTTGAGGCTTGACATGATTGAAGTTTACTTGCTGAAGGAATGCAAAAGGCTAAAATTTATTTAAAATATGTGTAACAAATAAATTTATTTTTGAATTTAAAGCAATACCTGATTAAGAAAAAGACTAAGACTTAAATCCACAATTTACACCTAAGACATAAAAGTTGAGCAAAACTACAAAACCATAGTTCATACGCAGACAAATGTTTGATATCTATCCACTACAAAGTCACAATATATATGAAAATTACTGGTCTAATTCGATATAAAGATATAGTCAAAATACTTTTAAAAAATTCACATTTTCTTAGTGAATTTATCTACATGTATTCGTACAGATAGTACATAATATAAATAAAACTACTGGCATAAATAAATGCCAAGTTATGATATCACAGTTTGAGGTCCTTTCTCACTAACGTTTACGAAGCTTTATCTTTCAGAGGCAAAGTTTCATCGTCATAGTCTATCTTGCCTAATAAAACTGGTTCTGAGGCCTTATCCTCGAATGTTTCCTGCTGGTATGGTACTTCTCGCTTCTCTAACTCTTCGGCAAGTCGCATGAAGAGATGCCTTTAAAATAAAATCATTTTATTAATATTTCCCCGATAAGAGAAGATTTAAAAGATCATAATACTGTTATATCAATTATGAATCCATCTATAGTGGTTTACAATCTTGAAGTCTAACAACATATAGCAAGCGTGGGAATTTATGGCCCAAACTCCTCTGTTTCAAAGTTAAACACATAACAAGGAAAGGATAAAGAAAAGTACTTATAACTTTACTTACTGAAACACCACGGACTTCATATTTTTCGCCAAGTAATACAAAAAGAGCCAGTCGCCAAACTGACACCCATTGACAACTTGGATAACGTTGTATGGGTTAAACTTGCTGCCACTGGCCTGGCGAAACACAAACTGATTGAACCACAGTGAACGGCGATACAGGAAGAATGATAAGAATCTCCAGATAACGGCTGAAATAATAAACTTGATTTAGTTTTACACATTGTGTAACCTGTAAGAGAGTAATACGAAACTAATATGTGTCTATGTGCTTCAAACACGTGGTCTAATAATCAAAATAGCTACATCATGGTAAATGACCTTTCCTCCAGTTATAAAGTACCCGTATCTCCAAATAACCTAATCGTTGCCACTCAAAATCTTATTCTATGGAACACTCTTATAATTCACTCGTTAGCAAAGTAAGCGAAACATTTAAAAATCATTACTCGATTGGCGCTTTAAGTCAAGTGTTTCCTAATGAGGGATGGTTAATTAAGTAAATAAAAACTAATATCCTTACCAATTAGCGACACAATGAAAAGGAAGAGTAACCAGAACCAAAGTATGGTGTATATTTTTTCATGGATGATGTTGAGGGCCATCACACAAAGAGCATCGTGTTGCTGAATGGATCCGCTCGGACCGTACTTATGGAAGAGACACTTTGTAACCTGAAAGCCAAGTAAAAAGTTATAAGGCGTGTTCAAAACCCAACATAATTACCTTTTAATCCGATGATTTATTTAACATGATAATATTTTCTACCTTAGGAAAGACAGTCTCTAATGGATCAGCTATTTGCTCCCAGTTTTTAGCGTTCATAACTTGAGGACCGAGGCTCATGAACTGTCCATTCAGGAAGATATTTATCAACCAGATTTGAAACATCACATGTAAGAGGTTCACCAACTCCATAGCCACCAACCAAGTTGACCATGTCCGGGTTACTCGTAACCTGGGAAGTCGGTTAAGAAAACCTTTAAGATCATTTGAAGAGAATTGGATATACATAGAGAAACAAAAGAAAATGCTATTAAATTTACCACACCTGAGCAAGATGTCCTTCCTAATAAGATCAACCCGCTTCTCCAAGTTATCTTTAGAAGGGATTGTAGCAGCGCCCGCGTGTACGTCGTCTTCAGATTGCAATGATAAACCAGCGTATTGCAAGCCATCTACTAGAGCTTTGACGCGTCCACCTATTAATAAAAATATGCAAAAACAAATTAAAGAAATTCTGTTCACAAAGAAAGTCCAAGAATGTCGTGCAAAAGTAACTTTGAGGATTTAGTATGTTCGGTATGAGAACACCTACAGTTAGGACAAGTAACTAATTTAGACGTTACGAACATATAGAAAACCTGTAAGTTTGTACGGTTAGTCTCGCCGTTACTATGACCCGTACAATTGGATGGAAATTTCGGTGTAAATAAACAAATCGTGAGTAATGCGTTATAGTTTTAAAGTGTGTGTGTATACTGCTATAGGCAGGCTTGCTGGTATTCTGCTCAGTGAAGTCTAAGAGCAATTTAGTAATTTAGATTGAAGTATGACTATGCTACACCTGACAACTGCACAAGGTAGGTTTCCAAATGGTTCATTACTCATTATTTTATTTGACTGAAATCCATAAAATCCACATGTAACTAGCTGTTGGCTATAAACTTTTATTAAGTATACTTACACAATAAATTATGTTTCACAACAGTAAACTATGACACAAAGTGCAAACTGGGATTCATAAAATGAAGTCATTCGCATTGTTCATGAAAATATCTGGGAGGACAATCACAGATACATTCATTGCTCTGTGATCATAACTACGAGTATAGTAATTGCTTTAACCTGAATTGTTTTGATAAGATAGGAAAGCTATGACGGATTTTTACAATGACTTTACCGGAGGATGGCTGAGTCTTTGTAATAACTATCACAGATTACTAACCACTTCACCAATCCGCACTGGAGCAGTGTGACAGAGTATAATTTAATTATGAAGAAGAAAGTTGCGTGCTCAATAATGGGCCATTAATGAGTCGGGACCATTTCTCTACGACTCTCTATCAATATTATCCTCTATCAATATTATCCTGCTGTATTGTGTCTATAACTTTCTCAAACTCTTTTACATTCCCTATATTCTGGACCTCAATGATCTAACGACAGACAAAATGATTCGCTATCAAGCCAATTTTATTGGGAATGGTCGTTTTATTGCTGGCGTGTATCGCATCATGTCCACTAATAATTGCTACAACACTCTTGACATCTGTATCTGTAATCGACAATCGTATGTTTACTGAAGCACAATACGGCTTCAAATAACATAATGCAGAACCACTTGAAGCTGTCTCGCAAACCCATATTCTATTTGATGATACACATTTAAAGTTTGAACAAAAAAACTTTAGTTAGTAGGGTACAAAAAAATAAGTTTATGTAGTTGCTGCATGTAATGAAAGAGAAAAGAGTATTTTAACGAATCTAGATTCTTCACGATCTAGCTAAATAGGCGTACCTACTAGCAGTTCGTGACAAAGATCGTCTTTCAACTCTAGGACCTTAGTGCTCCCTAATACTAATAAAAAAACTCTTTTGGCAAAGTATTCCTTGTTATTTATGTATAATGTAAAAAGCTTGATAGAATCAACTAATTCATTATCAGAGAACATCGTCGCAATCAATCCTTTTAATCTATTTATGGTTGCAACGTAGACCGACACTCCGATACTAATAGCCATATAAAACTCAAACACTCAAATAGACGATACAGAAAACAGCGTTACCCAAATGATAAGTGGCGAATCGGTATCGAATGAAAGTAAAACGAGTACCATATCACATCACAATTACCCTATGATAGTGATAAGTTTCCATGAACATGACAACTAAAAGAAAGCAAAACGGACTGTGTGTAAAACATGTAACACATAGCCCGGGCTAAAAAACCTGATTGCTAAAAATATTTTTGACGGTTGAAGATGCCGTAGAAAAAAATGGTCTCAGACGCAGTCAAGTGACAATAAACTTAATGACCCAAGTATAATACAAATATTGATCTGTCAAAAACTGTCTATTCCAGCTAGGAGCAGAACCTTATTATCTAAGTAGGGATTTTGATTCTATGATTTACACTATCACAAACAACTGTTTTAAGAATGGTGTTTTCAAAAATTTATGTAATTAGCTGCTATTTACGTATCAGAAAAGTCAAAAATTACTTTTAGTACTATGGCGCCAAGGGGACGACTCGGTTAAAAATAACAAGCCACTGAAACTCCTGTAAATCATTGCACCGTATTATTTGAAATACGAGTTACTCATAAAACGGTTACTAATTACCACAGTAACTATTGTTGATTTGACAAGCATACTTAACTACACTGAAATAGGGCCATATAATTTTCTTATCACCTTTGTAAATCGACGATGATTGTTAAATGTTATTACCTACTTCGTCAAATAAATTCAGCATCAGTTTCAGCTCAGCAATAAAAATTATGTAACATCTAGCTTAGATTATGTCATTTGAGAGTCATACTTTATTAGCACTTATATAAAAAAAATCTATGAAGTTAGCCCATTTTCACTTGGACAGTGCTTTCATCATAATATTCTTATACAGAAAATAAACCTACGGTTACGCGATCTAAGAAGCGGAATAGAAATTAAAGGCTATTTTCCAAGATAATACTCGTTAACTAATCCAGGATAGCTTACGAAACATGAAACTCGATTCCACAAAAAGGCTTCCAAATTAATGAATTCGCACCAACCTTCTTTCTTCTTCCAGATGTAATGCGGCATGTAGAAGCAGATGGACTGTATGAAGAGGACGAAAGGCACCCACTGGTAGTAAGTGTGATGGAGTGTCTTATCAGACTCCGACAATGGACCCACTCCGGGATGCGGCAGGAACCCCGCTTGAAGCAGACTTTCATTGTAATGCCTCACCTTTAGTCAAAAGAAAGTCGTTCGATAAATTCATAGCAGAAGAGCTAAAAGAACCAAGCAATTATTCAGATAAGTGTATCTTTTATGAGACGTTGTGGGATTCCCTATCTTGAATCGAATTGCCTGAGTAAGAGGTGTCATGTTACCTACAGGTATTTACGATTTAATAGGACTTTTGTGTTATTTAATTGTCTTCATCTGCTGAGGATTTCCCTTTCAAAAGCATCCCTTCTATAAAGGGGCGTCAATAACATACATTCGTGAAAAAAACAAATGAAACTCACGATGGTGAAGGTCGCCATGAAGAAACAGTAGGTTTGTATGACATGGTCAGGGACACCCTGGTCAGAAATGCACTTGATGTGTTCCCCGAAGTATTCCCTCGCGCACACGAGGATCACGAAACCCAGCAAGATGGTCACTGTGATCTGATAGTGGAGCTTGAAGACCACGTTCTCTATGACCACCTTCGTATGGTTGAACCGCATACGCGGGGTCAACGTATTCAACGTCGCGACCAACATTTTGGTATTCTTGAACTATCTGTTTTTTATTACTGAGGTCATTTGACTCGATTGAGCTACTGTAAAGAAATTCAATTAAAATATAGAAACGGTTGAAACTAGGACTTTAAAAGGAGGTTAATATTTTTTTTTGGAAAAAAAAAATTATTATTTGCTTGAAGAATTAAGCTTTCACTTAAAATTACATTATATAATACATTGAGAATTGAAAAAAATCTAGAAGACGATTTATTTATATTGTATGAGAGTAAATCTCAATAAAATAAATGTTTATTTTAAACACGTACTAAACTAATTAAGTAATTTAAGTACAAACATTTTTAAAAGACTTTTGTTAATTTACTAGAAGCAAAAAAGCTTATTATGGTATAAAAACAATATCGTCATATAGCAAAATTTGAACCACCTAATCAACAACCACTTACCTGCAATTGATCTTATCACTAACACTATATGAACAAAATCAATTAAACAAAGGCACGCAACGTGCGGCCCGCACTTGGCTCTGTGACTGAATATGTCAGACCTATCGTAAGATACTGATAAGATATACCAGAGTGATGATAAAAAATCTACTATAATTCGTCACATTTTCTTTAAGAACGTCTTTCGTAACATATGTGGGAGACGTAACCTAAAAAAATATTTTTAGACAAGTTAATTTCTCATCAATCATAATTTTAGTTTTTAAAGTAATGCTCCTTTTAGTTTTAATTTTCATCAGTTTCGTCTACTTAAAGTAACTCCATAATTCTTCCTAATTTCCTGCAAATTCAGTTTTTACAAAATTACCAAATTTCAGTGATCTTAAAACGAATACTTATTAAGATACTTTGTTTTAATTTACGTTTTTAAACTTCCCAAAAAAGGCGACCGTAACCTTGGTACTTAATTCAGAATTTATTTTGCTGATAACAAAATAAAATTTACTTACTGTTAACCATTGTTATACTATTAATTATGAAAATATAGTTTTACCTTAATCATAAAAACCTACATTATGTGTTTTTATGAGTAAGTCAAGATGAGAATGGTACGTCACTGTTTGTGGTTCAAAATGACTGATTGTCTACAAAATAGGACAAGGATTTTCGCCTCGTCATTGTAAATAAACTAATTAATTTGTTTATAAGAAAACACTGAGTGCAACATTGCATCGGAAAAAAGATTTTTATTTAAATTTGGCAACACATATTTACGCTTCTTAAATCACGTGGTAGGTCCTGGGAAACTTTCTAATTGCTACAGCGAAATTACTAAGAATAGCTGGAATAGTAGATGAGGTGACCAATAGACCTACAGAGAATATAAATAAGAGTCAAAGTCATAAAAAAGTTAAATAGCAAGATTGAAGATGTTTTGAAATCCTATGAAAGAACTACGAATTGATGCTAGAGAATACGGAAATAAAATAAACCATTACGCTCTTAGTACTAATAAAATATGGAATAAGGCTTGTTTTAAGATTATGATTCTTTACACATTTATGAATCGTTTTGGCAAGACGAAAGATAACGACTTGGGCATATCATAATGGAGACCATAAAGGTGTCGTACAATACAACATAATAGAGAATTTTAACCACACTTGGGTACATTAAAAAGTTGACAATTCTTATGATATAGCTTCTCTTAATAACTTAGTAGATACATCGTTCGTTCTTAGCTATGAAATTAGAGAAACAATACAAAATACTTACAGGAAATCATTTGCCTTCAATTTATTTCCTCGTTATCTTCGGAGATAAATTTCAACACATACCGATAACTTAAGGTACCTATGGTAAACAATACTAATTCCATCGCTTATGTGACAATTAAATGTCACTAGCAGTCTATATTTTCTGTCGCCACAAACACGGTACATTTTGTCCAACATTTTGACGTTAATAACTGTTTTAGATTTTTTAATCAGTGCTATAATCACTCCAAATTTAATCTCTCAGATTACTTTATAATGAATTTAATCCAGACGTCGTAAAAATCACTTCTGTACTGCTCCTCAGAAACGTAAGTACGATGGGTTTTATCATTTTAGTGGATTATAAACCAATTAGTGGATATGCAGCAATTGATTCGACAGAAAATTCCTTCGGTGCTGAAATATAATTGCGTAGTCGACGACATAATATTCAGGAAACCACGTGCTTTTAATTTGCTTGTGTACTGCGATAAAGATATTTTATTTTCACTTTTCACTTCATAATTTTCGCAATACATTAACACCTTAGTTCTCTGAGCCGTCTAGATCAGAAGAACCAGGTATGTACCAAAGTGTAAAATAGTTTGACAACAATATTTCAGCAGTATTAAAATGTATTGTTTGTGAGGTTTACGGTGACAAATAATATGTTTCATTTAATTATTGATCTGTATAATTACTTATTCTCTGCAGAACATGTCGTGAAAACTTTTATAATAGGTACGTATTAGAATTTTATAAATTCGACTTCCCCATAAAAAAACTGTAAAAGTGTTTAATTTTCTCTAAACAATGGATTATTATTGTCAGATTAGTCACTATATCCGATCTTTAGACATTTATTTATAAGAAAGATTTTCGTTGCTTACATCCATTTTCTTCTACAGCATTAGTTTTCTTAAAAAAAAACTGAGTGAGTCTCTTGAAATTTCTATAACACGATGAAATTCTGGCGGGAAGTTTCATCCAAAAACCTTGCTCTTTTTAACCGACTTCAAAAAAAGGAGGAGGTTCTCAATTCGTCTGTATTTTTACATAACTAATTTAAATTTTTAAAAGCTTTCCAAATTATTAACAATAGTTTGTACGAAGAGGGCGATAAGTGGAAATGGGAAAACATCACAATAATTATTATGAAACTTAATCTAAACCATAGACACATTCGAAACCAGACAAACACTTCATCAAACGCTATAATGTTCATGTTCACAATTCACATGCTTTCTAGTAATCGGTAAGGTCAGCGGCCTATGGTCAGTGGTCGAAACTAGGTTACAACACCTTTCTGCCACCGCAACCAACTAGGATAAACAATTAGGTCATCGCCTCCTTATCAACAATAACTGTTAAGTTCCTTTCAGGTACTATTGAGAATGGATTACGATTAGGTAAGCGTGAAACGTAATACTAGAATGCGTGTGAATGCA
>LGAG01000307.1:193257-207587 GCA_001278395.1 Lerema accius | reverse complement strand
GAAAATGGAAAAAACATCACAATAATAATTTTGAAACTTGATCGAAATTCGAAAACCAGACAAACACACTTCATCAAACGCTATAATGTTCATGTTCACAATTCACATGCTTTCTAGTAATCGGTAAGGTCAGCGGCCTATGGTCGGTGGTCGAAACTAGGTCACAACACCTTTCTGCCACCGCAACCAACTAGGATAAACAATTAGGTCACCGCCTCCTTATCAACAATAACTGTTAAGTTACTCTCAGGTACTATTGAGAATGGATTATGATTAGGTAAGAGAATCGTAATATTAGAATGCGTTTGAACGCAACGTGTATCCAATTTTTAACGTACTTTGTGCGCAAAAGAAACAATTGAATATCTAGAAATTAAAAATAAGTAGATATTACTTGATTATATTGAGAATGTGTTTAGGAAAAATCATCTGTTTGCTTTCTCTCTTAAACACAAACTAATTCAATGCTGAAAAGCTACGCTAGTAAATTTGCGCGGTTTGCGCCTCTAATTCAAAGGGTCAAAATATATTTGAGTTACATAATATACACAGCATTATTAATAATAATGTTTGGTGTCCGCTTCCCGGTACTAAACAGTGGATACATCCGTGTTTATACAGAGCTTGTCAATCTATTGGTCGCTGGGTTATTACACTATTATTTTAGGGTTTAAGTTACATAAAATTCACTCCGCTAAAAATAAATTAAGTAAATTTTATAAAAAATTACATTGCTTACATTACCTACTTTAGAAGATAAAATAAATTACATTTACGTCATTATAATCAAATTAATCTTAGTGCAATTACTAAAGTTAATAGTCATTGAAATAGTTGCATACTTATGTCTCAGTTGCCTATGGTCGGCCGAGAGAAAAAAAACTCCCACTACATTAAAAAAAAGAAAAAAAATGCATTTATTTTTTTAAATCATTTTACAGTTTAATTTAGACACACTTGTTGATCAGAATTGACCAGCGCTGTCTGCACGACAAACCACCTCAGTGCAGGGAACGGGAGGATACCATTCTGCGCACTTCCTTCCCACAGAATACGTAACCAAAACTAGCGTTACTACTACAAATTCAACTGACAATGGAAGTACCTTGTTAACCAATTTCTGCTGCTTCCCTGCTGGACGAGGGGTCTTTGATTCTAAAAGGGCACCTTTCATCTGACAAAAAGACCTTTAAGCTTTTAAGTCTCAAGGAAAAAGCTTACTTACCAAGCCTTTTGCGGTATACTATGACAATTTACGCAGCATCGGTCAGATAAACTTTTGACGTCGACGTGTCAGTCAATGATAAGGAAATCCCTCGTTAGGGTCATCCAAGTGTTACGTACTGCCTTATCGGTTACGATAGCAACCTATCGGTGGTGTTGTACAGTGACGTAACTATAGGGTTGTATGACTTTAAAATACCCCCAACGGAAAAGGACCCTGGATTAATAACAAAAGATTTGAGTGACGTAATGAATAGATGAGCCAATGCCAAGGCCAAAATAACCAATATTCGGGCATTGGTTGATCTTATATTGGATGATCTTAGTTGTGTGTTATTTTTATTAGTTATAGATGAGTGATGAATATGGACCGCGGCCACGCACTTAGTTTACCATCCGGTGAATCATTTTGTCGCTTATCTGGTACTTATTTAACAAAAAAGTAATAGCTAATACACCTGCTTAAAAAGCGATTTCTAGCAAATTGGTATTGATTCACGATTAGGTACAGTAATACATAACTGCACCTCACTGTTTCGTTACTATTCGTCGCAGTATACGTCACTCTAGTACTATCTAATGATAATACAGCTTCAGACAGTAAACTTCCTTAAGATGTCCAAATCCAGTCAGTTTCCGCGAACAATACAATTCAAATATAAATATAATACAGCTGTATGAAGGAGAATTATAATCGTTTCCTTATTGTTGCGACAAATTAAAATCCTTATGAAACACTAATTTGATTTAATTAAGACATCAAAAAGTATAGTAATACTCAATTAGATGTTACAAAAAAATTAGTTGTGCACAATGGTATTTTAACAATTAGGTTATACGTTATAACAACATAAAAAATATATAATCATTATAATAATATTAAGTAGATGAATCATGATTAAAAAACTCATTATAGAATTTGATTTTGAAGAAACCATTGCAATAAAAAATGCAAATGTATACGGACAACACACGAACACAACCACAAGTAAGAGAAACGTTACTACTGAAACTCACGCGTGACTCTCACAGTGTTCTCACTATGATCTCAATATTATTCAGAATAGTCCTTTATCTTCACTTTTACAATAAAAATTACTTACATAAAGAAACAAAAATACTTGACAGGACACAAAAAAAAATTAAGAAAAGAGGTTATTACTATTTCACACTTTGAAATACTTAATAATATTAGGATTGATTCGTCGATTACAAATAATTATGCAGGATATAAGTGACAGCTTGTATTTTGTATCCTTAAAATGTTCAACCATTTTCACGCTGCCTTGCTGGGCTTCTGGTATAAAACCTATAAGTTTTAATTAAATTAATTAGTCCTGTAACTCTTATACTTGTAATAAAGATTCAGATCTATGTCCACAGATATAACTTACAGGAGTCATTTAGACATAATATTCACTTTTAGAGTACCTTCAACACATAACTTGAAAACACCGAATAATCCCATAACTGTTTTCACAAGATAACAGATAAAGCCAGTATGGCGACTCTGAAAAGATTATTAGTTTACGTAGTATGTGTTTACGATCCCATCGCAATTGTAACATAACTTTTGTGACAGATTTTTTAATACAGCAACAAACTCCTCTGAATCAATAGAACAAGTAATCATAGAATCTAAATCTGAGACAGGACAGGACTCATCTAAGTAAAGAAATGTAACAAAATGCACTGTAGCCAGAAATATCTAAAGAGTGTGGTACTAAAAAATTTAGACCAATCAGAGAGCAGTGTGTTATTTGCCGTATTTTAAAGAAGCGTAAAATTAAAAGCTCTTCTGTGATTTGTCGACCCGTTTTGAATCTTACGAATGTTATTATTATATCTCGTTTCGAATCGTATTATTTTTAATTTTTCTAGTAAATTCATGAACTTGCGGATCTTTTTATTTTCCGGTGTAATATAGATCCTACTCTATTATGTATTTGACAATATGAGTTACGAGACCTATAAAAATGGATCGACAAACAGGCGAGAGACCGTAGTAGGCGTGTAACACACACATGTAGAAGTAATGTGGATGTGTGCCGTCTAGCCGGGATCTAGTGGGACTGCATTCCTCCGAGAAGCTGTTAGCTGACGGCACGCCCGCGACCATCCTCCCACTTGAATGACTGATCAATTTTAAACTTATTATAAATTATTATAATCTCCATAATGGAACCTGGGAAGTTCGAAATATATGAGCTACTTATATTCCTGTTTATTTATTGAGTACCGACAATCACCATAAATTATGTTTAAAAATTAAAATACAAATAAAACCAAGTGTTTCTTCTAGCGAATGTACTTTGTTTTACATTTACAGAAAATTAATTTAATATTTTTTTACAAAGTTTTCTAAAGTATGACGTCATAATTTTTTGTCCTGTATGTTGGTGATTTCTATATGTTCCAACCAACATCATAATTAAATTAAAGTGCGATAGTCCGAGTTATCACTTAATTCATAGTAACATCCCTCCATGTATAAATTTTGTAAAAAAAAATGTCTCCGGAATATTTATTTATAATTTCTCTATCTCTGCGTTTAGAAACTTCATTCCTCGGATCTAGCCTTGTAGGATATCTATTAATACGGTTTAAGGGGACAGATATGGAACTTAGAGTCCGGATAGCAACGGGTTAATGTAGCATTTAATAAGACCTAGGCACTGGCCGCGAGAGCCGAGACCGAGCCAGACCACAACTTGACCTGTAAGTCAATGTGGCTACGTATCGTCTAGGGTTGTCGCAGGGCCAGGAAATCAGAGATTACCCCGGAATTAAGTTTTATCCCATGTCACGGAATTGTAGGTACTTTTTTGACCCAGATTATCTTAGAAATAGCCAATAAACGTGCTACAAAACGTCAAATGGTAGGTATCAGCTTTGGACATCACGTGAAAGAAAGCAAAAAAAATTTTTTTTTTATAGAATTGTCCCGAAAATGTGTTGTCAAGGGGACTAAAGGCAAGACAGGGTATCCTAATGTAGGCTTAAGTTATTAATTTAAATGTCCATACATATTTTTATTTTTTTTACAAAATTGGATATGTACTAAAATTGCTGACGAGTATCCTACTAGGATTGTGTGATTGTCCCAGAAATGATAAACCAGTCAGTATCTGCCAACCCTAGCGTCGTCGTACGCGTGACTCACACACACTTATACACACACACACACTAAAACACATTCTCCATATTGTCTCTCGTTTATGCTAATTTTGCTAACCGTTACTAAAGACGAAAGCTGTTGAGAATATTTACGGGCATTTTTGCTCACTTATCAATCCAACCATAATCTCTTGATAAGGGGTCATTTATGTATTACGTAACGCAATTTGCGGGAGGGAGCGGGTCTTGTTATGATGCGTTACATAGATGGGAGGGGCGGTTGAACAATGCGTTACGTAACATTGTATTTTTATTACTAAAAAAAGGGGAAATAATTCTTCTAACTCGGCTAAGTGACTACATTTAAAAAAAATGGTCATTTGTGTGTTACGTAACGTTTAGAAAGGGGGTGTATAGAAAATGTTACGACGCGTTACATGGGGGGAAAGGGGGTCAAAAATCTTCAAAAATTGCGTTACGTATTACTTATACACTCCCTAAGTTAAAAAATAAAGCGTTGACCACTATGTAACATAATAACTGATCGTTGACCGTTGCTATGCAGATCTAAAGATATTAGATTACACACGGAATATTGGGATTGTTAAAGTTGAAATTACTTTACTGTAATATAATAATGTACTATACCTAGTTACAATTAGGTTCAAAAATGATAACATTCATAATTATTATAATACCATTGTACATGACAATGATCACATCCGTTACAGTTCTTCAAAAGGATACTAACGATAAGCTTTTAATAAAATAAACATAACTTTTAGCCGACAACTCGACCTAAAGCCGGCTAGTGGCTGTAATTTGTTTCTTCTAATAATAACGATCACACCTCATTTTCACTAAAAATATAACAAATAAAATCAAGGGACCCAGGTAGTGTGTGAAACAAAGACTACTATCGGACACAATGAGGTAAGTTATTACAAATGCATCCACGACAATATGACCTGTATGTCTAGGGACGTAAAGCCTAAAATATTGTGTAATATTTGGTGTATTCGTGTCTTGTTGGTATGCGTAAGCCACTAAAATCATGATGAATGTTCGTCCGTCTGTGAGTCATCCCGACCGGTAATATGCAGGTAAGAACCCGGTTATTTCTCACTCGTCAAGCCCTACGGCTATATCTATAGTGATGTGGTCACATCAATATTATAGTGTTCATTTACAAGTGGTAATAATCGTCTCCTCCTGCGTAAGAGTTCGTAACCCACAAATACTAATATTTTTATTTGTCGGAAAGCAAAGATACGCGAATATTAACATTTACTTTGCGCAACACTAATCCACCTAAATTATGCATTTTTTACAAATTTGCAAGTCACTCTTCCACTTTACAATAAGTGGAAGAAAGATGAAAAACATTATCATACTACACAAATTTTAGATTATACCTATATCTAATATTGGAGTGGCCAACAAGTAGGTATGCCTATTTTATTGCTGTCTCTAGGCAATCTTCTTATTTTATTATATTCATAATCCCGTCGACTAAAACCATAAAATACCTTGATTCGATTATGACCAAGAGTTTGCTATTGCCATTACTGAATTTTCTAATGTCATCATTTTTTTACAAAGTTTTTGATCTAAAAATAAACGTAAAAATGGGTAAGTATAAAACCTACTTGTGTAAATAACCATTAAAAATAATATACGATTTCTTCAAACAGCCTCACGTATTCGATTGTCGCCTATTCAAATCAAATTAAATATAATCTCAAGAAAGAGCACATAAAAATTGATTTCACAGTACAGCGGAATACTTCCATTGTTTTTAAATTGCTGCTTATACTTTACGACATAGGCAAAAAGGCTAGTTTTTTTTCTATTTATTTATATATTTCACAGATTAAAAATACATCATCGATACACCAACGTCACTATCGCGTAACCGTAGTAGTCGATTCTACTTTCCTAACGGATCATTGTCCATCTTTATCTAACGTATATCACTGGCCATCCATCCTTGTCTTGCGTGGGTGTTGCCCAAATCACTGGGTACAGACGAGCAAGAGGTGGGAAGGTTCTTGATAAGACCTTTAATTGTGTATTCTTTGTTAATGCTGGAATTCGAGGGCCGATACTCAATAGGTTGTTACGTGATGGGAAAGTCGTACAGAAGCTATAATTGGATGCTGAGGTATTCTAATCTCGTGTGATTTAAACAGGAACGAGTTAGCTAAGTAGCCCACCGTTAAGTGATTCTCTTTAAAATAATAACTGATATGAAGAGAAAAGGATTTATTATTTTCAAATTTTGAAATGTAAATTGAATCACCAAATCGCCTTTGCAATAAGAGTTAGGTCTACAACACAAGCCCCCAAACTTATTTCGTTTAGGTCCTGTCCACTTTTTCTTTTCTTTCAATCTTATTATTTTTCTGTGTAATCTTCAAACTTTCGCTAATCTTCTTATTTCTCCTCTCCGTCCTTTCATAAAGAGCTAAGATTTCCTCTAAGCTCTTCTTACAAGCGGATGTTATTGCCCACTATGAACATGGCTGCTCTAGCTCTTAGCTTACTTTTATTCTATTCCTGTCGAGTTAACCTCAACCCCGGGATTTAGTATCAGTGTTAATTCGACTAAGCTCTTTAGTTCAACATCAATTTCTTGCTTAGCCTAGCCAACTCTATTTTAACTACACTTTAAGTATACTCTGTGTGGTGTACAGTCAATATACGAGTAGTGTGTATCTATCTATCTTGCCTATACTACAAGGAAACAAATTAAAGTAACGTTAGAATTTTCACATTAACATTTAATTTGTTATCATTCTCAGCTGTTTTAATTGGATACAAACTTCCAAAGAACTAAGTAAGTATTACAGTAAGCGTATATTGCTTCATTTGCGAATGTATCGTCATGTGAGCCAGCGCCGAAGGTCGCCAACACGACACCTCGTCTCATACTGACAGCTGCAGTTCGCGGAAGTCACCGAGTGACGGATGCCACCAGTTGATATTGTTACAACAACGATACTTAAGCTGGTCATAGACGGCCTGCTTAGAATAGTCTGGCAGCTTGAAATAGATGACGTAGCCGATTGTATTTTAGATAATATTGTTATAAGAATTGATGTGAAAGTTAATTGATTCTATTTCTTGCACAAGATAGTATAACATTAAAAATATAGCTCAAATCATACATGTATTTCCATTACTCTAGATAATGTATTTTTCTCAAAAGTTTGAAGCTGACTAGGCACTAATCATTCATCACGTAGACTCCGTGTACCAGTTTTACATAGTAAAGCAATGTTACGTAACTGACGTCATAATTATTAGTAGATATTTTTCACTTTGATCTATCTCTGGTATCAAACACGTCACCGATGCATCGGCGTAAAACAAAGTCATGGAAATAACTAATCGAAATATGTAATTCTTTGTCTGTAACAGTTGTATCTCGGGTACTTATTAACAACTTAGGAATGTATACATTTAACTAATTGTGCAATCATTTATTGCAGTCATTGCACAACTGACCCATTAACCTTATTAAAGCCATTATAGATTAATTAGAGTACCTAATAAATAATTAATATACTTTCAATTCATAGTAACTATTGCATTGGAAAGTTTGTTAGTCTATGGTTGTAGTGTGCAGTTACAGCCTAATAACTAACTTCTACTTGTCCTTTACTGTGACTAGCAATTCGTTTATTTCTTATTAACATTGATCCTTACAGGTATTTTAGAGTATATTCAGGTTACCTACATCGGGTAGAAAATATCTATCAAATTGTCGGCTTTATAAAACAGAAATACTACTTTAGCGTAAACTAGGTTCGACAGCAAAAAAAAAAAACAATTTTACAGTGCGATCGATAGGTTTCATAATTAATTACTTAGAAACAACCGCCAAACAATACATATGTGACATTAAATTACCTACTTAACTCCAATTATGCCTTTAATACCCTCGTGATTACGATCAAATTGAATCTGATGGGAGATAAAACAAAAAATATATTAGTACCCGATGTTACGCACCGCTTCCAATATTACCAGTAAGTACCTACCTACCTGCCAATATCGTTGGCAACTTTTTTATAATCTGATATGCGACTTATGTTATCAACCGAACATCAAAGAAACTGAAGATTACCGAAAAACATGTTCCAGATAAGATGAAAATCTATTGCCGATTAAAGTTACTTTGAAGGTTGACGGACCACACTTCTGTAGGTACCTACAGACATTTACTGTCGATAATAAAATTACCGACTAGCTGTCCTACAATTTCTTTAGTAAATAAGGAAATACTTGAACAAAGAATCGCAATCTAATAGGACCGATGACTATTAGGAAATTGACTAGATAAGACTAATACAGTAGATATCCGCTGGATTCAGAAGGATCAGGAATGGGGCAATAAGACTGCAATTAAAGGCTATCGTCAATTAAATAAGTTCTTAGGACTGAAGAACATAGTTTTAAAGATGCACTTATGTTTCAAATTTAAATTCAGGAACTTTAGTTTATTACGTTAATTTTATTACATTCTAGAAACTTTACTAGATACATAAAGAGATATAAAAATACCCGTACAAGATATAGATACACTGATATCTAGAGTTAGAAACAATTATTGTGAAATTCCAAGACACCGCATTACGATTATATTGCCAATATCCGGTATAAGATTAGGAGGTTTCCTTTGGTCTACATCTTCTTCATACACTTCTATTTATGGTCTACCCTCACCTTTTGCTTCTTTGTCCTGCTCACTATTATCATTTAACTAATGTTTCCCACAAACAGTTAAATGATTTTATGTCACACAGTTTAAGATCTAGTCAAGAAACATGGCTACTCCTTTCCCAGAATGTCATGTTAATAGATGACGATGGATAATAGGCTAATGGCTAATAGAAACGAACGATATGTATCTGCCAATTTAATCACAATTAATCTGGAAATATATTTTCAAAATAGTATTACAATTCAAAACGATTATTGCTTACTAAGCGAGTATAGGTCGTGTGCTATTGAAATGTGTCAATGTAATTTGGGCTTGGCATTTTGCGTAATAATTATATGGCCTTTATGGTAGGTATTGATATAAAAGTATAAAACCGAACAATCATCTCCTGATAGTATCAATTTAGATAGTTTCCAACTAAGCTTTAGATATTATTCTGAAGATAAAAGTGAAGTTGATCTTATCATGGAGTTGTGTAGAGAATTGTGTGACAGTATTTAGATAAATCTTTGAAAAAAGTAATCCGGCGGTAGATTAGACGCATATTGTAAAGACTGACATTCGAAAGCAGAAATTCTTTCGTTGTTTGAAATCCATTTCCGCATCCTTGTTTTTACGTTTATTTAAACTGAAACTGGTGAGAAACTTCATCTCAAGAAAGATACAGATATAAACGATGAGAATAAAAAGGCAAATAACCATCGTAAAGTTGATAAGGATCGTAAAGTTAATGCAAAGCAGCACGGAACACTTATTTTGGTTGTTTAGTAGGAACCATATCTATAGTAGGAATATGAAGCATCGTTGAGTGGACTCCCTGTTGTGTTCGTATCAACTGCAGCGTGGCAACTGCCATATCGTTGTCACGTAATGTTATCCGAGTAATTGAGCAGGGTCCCTCGGGAAGCGGACTCCGCGACAATTGCTTCGGCCTTGTTCGCCAACCACGCGCCTCGACCTGCCTCCTTCCAATTAACATCTAGACTTCCCGCTGTTATCTCTCCATCTTCATATTGCGATGGATTAAGATATATCGAGCTTAAATGGTCTTGTGTTTACAGTAAAAAATGCATTTTTAATGAGAAGATTTTTGCAGGCACATTGGGTTCTTTTGAAATGGGGAAAATCACGTATTTTTTATTTAAAAAGGTCTGGTCAATCCAAAAATAATTGATAGAAAACATACTTAGAAAGGGAAAGTTTCTGGTTTCTTACCTTTGTTTTTGTTGTGCTATACATTAGGAATATGATTCTCAAAAATCTTAAAATCAAAGGTACTGTAACAATAGATATAGGTAAAGAAAGGGTCACAATTAGCTGTTTAAAAAATAATATTTTCGTTGCCAGATACATGCTTTTCGACTGATATGAATTGTTTGTTAGATTATTTGAACGTAAGCACTATATACAATTGGCCTAATCAGCGTTTCATCTAAATTAATATAATTAATATTTTATCAGATTCAAATACTACTATTAAACAAAGTCATTGTCTGTCCGTCTGTATTAAATTGGTTAAAGACGACTCTAAATTAGAGAAACACAACTTTCATTAGATACAATATATAGAGGACTGCTCTGGCTTTGCTTCGGTAAACCTACGCTTATACCTAAAACATCGCTACTTGATTATTTCAGGAGTCTTAACTGTATTGTTTACCTTATATGAAATGGACAACAAAATTTGACATTCCACAAGAACTAAACCATCTTACTCTGTCTTGCTTCAAGATTTAAAAATATTTTAAAGGTATTCTATCAATGCTAAATAATTTTTGAGTTCCATCTCGTTATTCGCGTGACCTCTTAATTTAAATTTTGAAAAAAGATTCAAGGTACAGATTTTTTTCTCACAGAATTTTATTACAAATCAGCTATTCGCATAGCACCATTCACACGGTACACAATACCATCACGTGTTGGCGCCACTGAATTCTTCGCGCTGCATCTAATTTGCCAAACAGATCCATCTACATCTGTAACCCAATACCGACTGCTCCAGGCGTCCACTTATGCTATAAATGAGGGTCGAATGGGTCAGCCATACGATATATGTCCAGCTTGATCTTTGACCCAGACGATCGGTTTCGTAATACTAATACGAATACGTACCGTTTTATTATTGTCCACGCGCTCTTAATAAAGCGTTGCGTCATATCTCGGTTTCATTAATTTTGGCCACGGAATGTTTGATAGTTATAATTGCAATGGAATTCTTAATGTGGTCAAGCGTTGATTTTTTAATTTTAATACCGGACTAAGCAGACGACACATCTAATATTAAGTAGTTACCCACATGGATACTAATTTAAAATGTGATAATCTAACCTCCACTCGCGATTTCGTCCGAAATAAATCACAATATTCATTTGGTTAATCATAAAACCATGATACAGACACATTTTAATTGTTTTATTGTTGTTTAATTATAAAGAATATTGTGGTATTATAAGTTATAAAGTTTTCCCTGTTTAATATAAACTTTGTAGTTTATAGGAACGTTTATAGGAACGTATATGACTATTGTATGCCGCAATAGGCAGGACATAAGCACTTATTTTGTAAAGGTCACCTATTTTTAAAACCTTATTGTTCACAGTACATTAGATTTGACCTTGATTTTGACTTAAAATTCTGGGATATAACTTAGCTTTCGTGATCAAAACATCGTTTAATCTGAATGATACAAATGAGACGATCCAAGGCCACCCCAATTCCCTGAACATTCCAGAATCATTAAAATAATTCATAGCTCAGAGCGATAACGCGTTTATTTGAATAAAATAAAGATAAACATAGGTTTATCCTTGTAGTGAATAGTTATCACAGAATTGGAATTTGGTGCATGTTTACTTGAAGCAGTTAACATTTGTGCAAGAATCAAATTGTTATTTGCGTTGTGATAATTAAACTGGCTCATTATTTTTACATTGTACCATTTATTTAATCACTTGTCAAAAAAATCTTCGAAGTGCCCTTAACGAGTGATGATGCAAAGAAAACATTTTTTTACTTTTTTTATCAACGTACTAAGTATAATCATCGCAATCCATATCTATTCCACTGCTGGGCTCGGGTCTTCTCTCACAGTCCATACTATACAGTACAGGCCATAGTCCACCACGCTGGCCTAGTGCACTATTGTAAGTACCTATATTACTTTCATATTATGCGCCTCTTTTCAACGCTAGTTTTGGCTTTGTCAGTAGTTTTAGCAGTAGGGCAAAGACAATTTATGTTCGGATATAAATTTATTATACCTACATTTTTTATTTATAACAGAAGTCAGAATAGACCCAAGAACTACTCAAGAAATAATGTATCATCAAGACCAATAAATTAGATATAGAGCGATCTTAGAAGTAATTGGAACTGAAGGTCAGACATCCTATGAACAGTAATTGAAGCCATTTGCATCGTAAGTGCCCTTTGCTATATTCAACGAACAATAATGGCTCCTGATTACCACGTTTCCGATAACTTTAGCCAGTTTATTGAAGTACTACAAACGGCATTCAGACCACGCACCTCCTGACCTAAAGGACCTAAAATTCCTAAAAGAATAACGTTTGGCAAAAGTTCCTGACATACTACCATATAACTTCCTGATATGACCTTGCTATTTTATAATATAGATATGTTACAGGTTAGTAAACAACAGAAAAAGTATTCTGCGCAACATTGCATGGGTCTCTATCGTCTTTGCGACAATTATTTTCCATCTCATAACAGTTACAATTGGGACCGATGGCTAAAAGTGCTCTCCAAAGCTCGGAAACGCTCAAGATTTTTTTGCCACAAGCAGTCACCCTTGCAATTACTTCTACAGTTGTTAAACTTTGTCGATCACCTAGAATCGATGCAAGTCGCTTCGAGCGCTTCATTCTTTTGTACTATTAACATGTTTAAAATCTATCTCTACATTTGGATCTATGGTCTGATTACAAATCGGTGCCGATTGTAACGATAACATAAGTGGTCTCTTCATAATGTGGGTCAAGTACGTACCAACTACCCAATTACCAGCGTCAATGTTGTTAACACTATTCTGTTTCATCATAACTGATCACAGTTGGACTCCGGTTACGTCTAGCGGATAAGATGATACTGTTAAGGTTATCTTCCCAACGCAGTAGGGTATTTCCTTAAGATTTTTGTTTCACAGCTAAAACTGAAACTTTATTTTGTATCATAGACCACTTTGGTTCCAGGCTAACCAATGATCCTTATGAGAGACTATGATTATCAGACTAACCTATTACCAAAATCCTTGCGAAAATCGATCCAATCGAAACGAATAATTTGCAAGATTCGTTAGCATAAACATACAATGTAACAATCTATTTCTCATCCAAATCATACTAAAATACCAGTTGCATTTCATCGGGGGTAAAAAGAAATGTATCGTGTCATGCGGGATTATAGCTTCATAATGCTACAATAACTTGAAATAAATTAAAACGATAAAAAAGAACTAACTACCCTTTTTAAAGCGATCTTTAGTTATCCTTACATTAGTATCAAACCTTGAAGTAAAGTTGGTCAAAGCACCAAACACAAAACTAAGTAGAGCTCGAGGCTGTGCAGGCATCCTGCACCGCAGCCAGCTGCCGATAACACCTATAACAGTGTGCATTCATCTTTACGATGCCTGATAACCCCTTACGTATGGACTGCACGACCACGAGGGCTGGCAATAAACCTAAATATCTATTTAGCTTTAACTTAACTCTTCGTGGATCACTTGTGGATGTGCGTAGATAGTCTGTTATTTTATTATCACATTTCTTATATTGGTAGTTTAGATACAAAAATATACCCTTTTTGAAATCCTTAGCAGATGTTAGCTGATAATTTTGAATTTCAGTGTAACTTTGAACGCATACTCATAATATTTTTGAGTATAATGTTAGGTTAAAATAAAATAAAATGAAAACAAACAAACAAAATAATCGTATTCAAACTATGGAGAGATCATGTAGAGGAGGATCTCCGAAGGATGGACAAAATAACGTAATAGAGCAGATAGGTCAGCAACACAACAAAGCAAAGGAAGTTCGTTGAGAAAACCAAGACCCACAGGGTTGTACCGCCAGCAGAAGTAAGCAATCGTAATCTAAGTTACAGAGAAATTCAAAGTTACACTGTATGTAATCACAGTACTGGCAGCCCTAGAGCTCCCGAGGTCCCCGCCGGTGGTCTATGGATGAATACCTGTGGGTACTCGTCAATGCACAATGACTGCCCAAGACTGCTCACG
>LGAG01000307.1:163239-175839 GCA_001278395.1 Lerema accius | reverse complement strand
AGGTATTCAAATTCTTATTTTGTAAATAAAGAATGCTAAGACTCACTATTGGTTATGAGACGTTAAAATATGAATGTAGTTTAGTGTATTGCATTAATATTATACCTGTGTAATAGATAATAACACCTACGGTACCCATTCCTATCTTTGGTTTTTTAAGATTCAGTATTAATAAACACAGTAAGTAGGGAGTTAACCCTAATTTGCTCTTTGAATGAAAAGTAACACATCCAGTAATAAGCAGTTTCCTTAAACAAAAATTATAGAGCACTTCCTCAAAGGAGACAAAAATGACACCCGAAAAACATCATACGAAGGGAAATAACTAGGTAGGTATTAGGTAAGTTTATCAAACGCTAACACAATCTCTTTCTATTGTATATTTATTTATTTATTGGACACCCAACGCACGTTACACAAAATTAAAATTAATATTGTAATACATATCTATCTAAATTCTTAATGGGTGCCACAAAATGCACAAATTATGTAACTATAAAAATAATTTAAAACAATAACGATGTGCGGGCGCTCTACAACCATGACCCAAACAATCATATTGGTCCCCTACTACCCTTCGCAGGTATTGTGTATGAATTCAATGCTAAAATTGTAAGCGTAGGTACTGCCAAAGGGTGAATCGACTATGAGAGAGCAATATCAACTGTAGGTACCTCGTTTCCTAGAAACTCCATTGTTTGCCAACACTGTCCCTTGGCAAACAACGGCAGTTTTGAGAATTGTCAATGTATCCAGAGTCCACAGTCGGCCAGACTAAAGGTTGCCACATCTCAGGATTTCTCCGAAGATTTCACGTAAAGTTTTCAATAGTGACCGGATTTTAGAAATCTCAAAGTTTTTGGAACAAAGAAAGTTTCACCATATACGGCTTTTGACGAAGTAAATTATTAACTTGCTGAAAATGTAGAATAATTAACATACGGATACGCTTTCTCTCGCCCATTTTGCAAGTGAGTAATTAGTACCTAATTACAGTCGAATCATAAAAGATTTATTGAATAAACCCGATACAAAGGCTGCTGTAGGTACTAATTCGATGAGTAAATTAAGTAAATTTCGTAAACCAATACGTACATTTTCTCCTGTATTTCAGGGTTTTTTTCACGGATATTAGACCCATTGTTAGGATTAGGTACCTATATATGTTCCACCTAGTAACCCTATGTCCCAGACGACATACAGACCGTGGCAACACCCTGTTACAACAGCCAGTAAAACAAGACAAGAGATTATGTTAAAAAGTAACACCTTCGCTTGTGAAATATCAACAGCCGGCCTGAACAACTTAGTTGTTTTGGTTTTTACCATTTTAACAACTATCTAGTGATGGTAGAGACTTCGACCAACTAACACAAACCCCTCGGTCGATTTCTGACCAGTCCCTCTACCATCATCCCTTGGAACAAATTTACTATTGTAAAAACCTTACTGTTAATCGTACTAATATTTCAAACCAAAATAAAATAATGTGGTTATAATAATATCTACTGCTTGACGTTAGGCTGGTGTTAGGCTAGTCATTTTAATTCATCAAGAATAGATGGATTAATGTTTTAGTTAACTAATTCATCGTCATCAGCATCATCAGTCGCAAGCGTCAGCCGCATGCGTCAGCTGCATGCCGCAGCCGCATGCGTCAGCCGCAGCGCCGTGGCTCTGCGTGTAGCCAATTATTACTCAAACCCTGTTAATTTTCTTTGTCCGCATTAAGACAGCATTCCTTCATTCATAACTGAGCGGGATGAATCATTAGCTTTGCAAACAGCACCTGCATTATAACACATTGGAGATACTATCAAAACAATATTCAACACGATCCTTTATAATTTTACTTATGAATCTAAACTGAAATTTAAAATTATTATTATCGTTTAGTGGGCGTTATCGCCGACTTTGATAAAAATGCTCTAGGGGCTACCCAATGTACACAATAATATAGGACCGAGGACGGAAGCGGTGACGATTCATCGGGATATAAACAGTTTACTAAACTCTACATTATCAATTTATCAATACTACATAATGACTACTACAACAAAGTTACTACAAAATGAGTTTCATTAGAAATTTCAGACTTTAACAGCCCATAGACCCTAACACACTCATACCCCCGCACTAGGATTCCCTGTGTCGCGGATGGCATGGACAACACAAATAACACATCACTAACCCATGACCCGAGAACAAACATCTATTTGTCACAAATATCTGTCCCGGCCGGGAATCGTCACTACCAAAAAGGCGACGAGGTCGTCTAAGCCCTTGTGCCTTTTATTTAGAACTAAGACAGTATTGTAGTATAAATGTTCCTGTAATGTGTGTTATGATCTGACGAACAGCGAGCGTGCGACCGGATGTTCACCTTGAAATTATTGCAGCCAATTAAACGTTTGTGAAGCAAAACATCTAAAAAAACTACAATAAAAATCTTCCGCAGTCTAACTAAATAGTTCTTTAGTCTTTATCGCACTGCTGTACCATGGAAATTAAATATTTAGATTAGACAAAAGGTTAGTTGGTAGTGCAGATTAAATATAGGATATAGTTTTGAAAATTTCCCTATTATTCACACAACAAATCAAATCAAATCAAAAATCATTTATTCATGTAGGTATCAATGATACACTTATGCACGTAATTTTTTTTCAACAAAGAGTTTATCTTGCTTGTTTGTCAAACTTTACGTGTTTGACAAGAAGTTTGCTAGTAGTTTGACAGAACAGTGCTCATTCTCAGTATGATCGACAGATTGACTAACGCCGTTGAACTATACTAAGAAACATACATAAAATATAATGAGTGTTCATAACGTATCCCCCTTCAAAAGTAATTAAAAACATCATTAACATATCAGTTTGTAATGTGAGGCTACGCTATATTTTTGTAACTTTATTGCTTTACTGCTCCTCCGGACGTCTCAATTATCGCGGCCTTGCAGTGTGGCTATTGTGATTTGCTTCCTGCCTGTCGTACATGCTGATATCCTCTTCCATTCCGCGATAAATCAGCACTTTTTTTTGTAAATTATGTAAACAACGTTATTTTTGTAATAAATGTTATGTTTCTGTGAAACTGCCTGTCGACCGTTTTGCTTGATTCAGTCGTCAAAAAAATCTGTTTCGCTTTTAAACTTGGAAATTAAATCATTAGTTACTTAACTCTAACGGCATAGGATTGGGGTCAATAACCCATCTAAAAGTTGCTTGTAAACTTGTAACTTCAAACCAAATTCATACAAACGTCAAAATTTCCCTACCACGATCACATTTATTCGTCAAACAATAATAAGTTTGACGTGTCCAAGCTAAATAAACCACATTAATCGAGCCAAACTTATTGCTAAAACATTTTATTTGTCTACAACAGATATACTCGGGCGTATATTTAAAAGTTATGTAGTGAAAATGCAGACATACAGGATTTACTGCATAATGGATGGATAAAAATCTATCAACAATATGAACAAAAGATAACAAATCATAAAATCTCTTGTCGATCACCCCTTATCTATAAGTTCCTTGAATTGAATGAATTAAGAATATAAATCAAACATACTAGTAAATAATATTGCAGTAACTAAATCTAAGAGTTTTCACTGCGTAAGTTTTTTGCGAATTATGCGGGTAACTAGAAAAATAAGTATTTGAAACACGTGCCAGCGAGAAATGCAATAAATAGTAAAATGCGAAACTAAATACTTACATTGTTTTACCTTGCTAATTAACTACATTGCTAGTAGAATTGTATTTAGAAATAGAATAAATACTTAAACAAATATTTTTTTTTGCAAATAATATTTCAAATTCTTAGCTCCACACAAGAGTTCCTTGTGTCGTGGCTAGATAAAGGACACACCCAAACTAAGAGCAAGTCAAACTTTTGTTTCGCTGGGAATATAATTTGAACCCAGGACCAATATTGATCGGCAGTTTTCAATTATACGTTGAACGTTAATCATTATCCCGATTAAAATGCACCTCTATAATCAGTTTAATAATAATTAACTCAATATAATATAATCATGGCTGCACATTGCACATTCGTCCGTACGTTTACATTTACCGTCACGTTACTATTTCTAGCGAAACGCGAATCAGCTGCTTCGCTAGATACACCATTACTTATCAGTCCAATACTTTGCGTTAATATAAAATTGTACGATTTACAGCGCTAGTTTGATTAACGAGCTAAACCTAGGAAGTTACAACAAAGCAGTAATGAATGTTGAAGTAGTACTTGTTGGTGGAAGGTGAGGGCAAGGTGGTAGCGGCCTAACCCGCAGGTGCAGTCATCCGATATCTCACATGTTTTATCTTACGTTTGTCATATTCGATCTTGTTACAATTTCGTCACGACTAGCCTTAAGTATTGGCTTTGTTTATCGGTTTATTAGCAGGTAATTATGACGTACACTTAGGTATAGATAGGTATGTATACCCAGAACCTTACTTACCTAGTAATGCTTTAAATGCTGCACACCTGCTAAACCTAATATTATTTTTTCGATAACTACTACACGGCTTTTGATTAAGCATTGTGTACTAGTGGTATTTATGAAGTACCTATTGGTGCCTGCGCCGTTAAACTAATGGCTTATCTGTTGTAATAATGATTGCTCTATTTAAAGTAGAGTCTAGTTTAAAAAAAATGTAAGCACATGGCAACGGAAGAACGAATACGTATCACTGAATATTTGGCTATAGGCTCTGATATCACTGTTTAAGAAAAGTAAATATTTACGCACAAACAGACATAATCGTGGCTCTGTAGTATGGATACAGGATGCACAGCACTTCACTCATGTCAGGATCTGCGGTCGAGGCTGTCAAAGCACATTCGTCTCATTAACCAATGATGCTGTATGATGCGGTTTTGTCTAGTTTTTATACAGATACGTCCTCGTATGTGTGGCCGTCCTAGACGTCTATCCTGCGCATAAATAAATTTAATACAAAAGATAGGTAATAAAAATTAAAAAAGGTAAAAGTAGAACTAGCTTTAATCAAAGGTTTTAACCTACTTGTAGCTCAAGACTTATTCCTGAATAAAAACCAGATTTAAACACTTTTGTAAAAGTAAATTAATGTTGGCAATGGTTATCTATGTTAAACACCTCTGCAAGTTGGAGAAAATGTTGTACCTAATCAAGATATTTGTATTAATTTTAATACGTACTATGGAGTTAATGACTCCGTCTTCTCCATGTCAAAGCATCTTTATAGATGAGGATCGCTACAATAAAAGTGAGGTACAAAATTGTAAATGTAATGCATTTTACATAAACAACAGCCAAGATTAGTCAATGATTTCAAAAGGGGATACCAGATCATGATTTTAAATAGTAAATTAGCCTGTATACCTTGCTGAGTAACAGACTCGTAATTAGTGCAATGTATTTATACCTACTAAAATAAACATTTTTTCCTAATGCAATAATCTCAGTAGGTACTAGACACTCGAAATAAAAAGTGATAAAATATGAGTTGTGACTGAAACATTTACCTATAATAATATACACAAATTAAGTAATAATATACCATTAATCTAATTAATAAATAAAACTTTAACATTGATTAACAGACAATTTAAATGTTAGGCCGGCATAGCAGTCAACTTGATATGAATCATCTGAGTAAATAACGTAAGGACGTTCAGCTGTTTAACGTCAATTATCGATAACGATAACCTATGTACTTACCCAATAGGTATAATAGTATTATCTCTTACACGTAGGTACGTATTTTACTGTTCAATTACATTTACAATGCTCATTTATTTATTGCGACTACAGACAGAACTATACAAATGAACGATTTAACTCAATTGTCAGGTTATTGTAATTATCTACCTAATTTTATTTGCAGTAATTGCGCTGCTTTAACTGAAGGTTTATCGATATTAACTTATTTTTATAAGAAAATTTAATGGGGACTATAACTTGTTTAGGGGACTACTAGAAATGGACAACACAACAAATAGACAACGGACAGACTACCAGACCGAGAATATTTTAAAATCATTATACAATTTTCTGCCTTGCTGGGAATCGAACCCTAGACCCGGTAATAGACGGTCCAGCATGTAATCATTGTGCTTTTAGGTTCGTCTAATATAACTGAAGGAGAGGAGTCCGATTAGGGTCGGATAGGGAAAGATTTACCAGACATTTTTATTCTCGGATTATAAATCATGTTGTCCATATCGCCTCTGACTCCTTTAATATGTATTTAAGATTTCATAGGATTTCCTTTTTATTTCAGCGCATCACTAAACAGGAATCGTAATTCAAACAATCATTTTAACAGTTTACAGCTATAAAGCTATAAAATAGTGTTGATGTTGTCCTGGTACGACGACTTGATGGCGATCAGCTGGTGGAGTCATTATCACAGTTTTATTACGTTAACTGTACGTAATTTAATTAGTATCTCTACCATAACTCATTCAAGCGTTAACGACTTTGTCGTTATACATACTTTAAAAGCTGCATTTCAGTTTTTCATTTAGAAATTACCAAAATAATAAACTAAACTATAATAATTGGTGACTAAAGACTAAATAGAGCAAGTATAGAGAAAATATATTGTATCTGTCGATTGGTTCATTCAAGAATTTTTCAACTTGGCAGCTTGGCCTGACAGCTGCTGTCGTATGTCAATAGTTTATTTTGTTTGACACATTTGTCATTGTCATATTGTGTGCTAATGTTGTTGCTTGTTGATATTAAAATTCTGTGCACGTTGAATAGTTGAATTGAAGTTAAAACTATAAAATTGTTACTGAAGTTGATGCAGTGTTAACACATATACATTTTAAATACTGAATTTAAGGCTAAAAAAGCACAATGGCTCGCGGTAAAGAGAAAAAGAAGTAAGTTTGAGGTTATGTCAAGTGTTGAATACCGTGTTATTTAAGATGTTTCTAAAATTACTACGTGTTTGTTCTGTACCAGGCGTAAGCTCGAGAAAAAGCAAGAAGGTGACGATGTTCCGAAGAAGGTGCCTCACACGTTGGAGTCTTTGCGAGAGAAGGATGAGACAATGTTGGCTAACGTTGAGGCAGAGGAACAGGAGGAGGTAACATACTTATTGATTATAAGATTACAATTTTCATAATTTTGTACAGACTAAAATATTACTGACCATGGACCTAAAGTACAAGTGCTTAGAATTTAACAAAATAATTTAATCTGCGCACAAAATATTAAGTAAATTTTCAGATAAATTTTGTCAAAGTTACATCCTGCATCACACATCTGATCGTTTTTGTAATCTTTACTATATCTCATAATATTTACTGAATACAATTGTTTAATATTCCAGGCCCAAAAAGACATGGAATTAGATGAGCTATCATCATACTATGAGAACTCATATGAACCCAAAGTTCTCATCACATATTCAGACAACCCCCACACAAAAACCAGAATATTTGGCAAGGAGCTCTGTAGGATAATACCCAACTCACTTTCTCGATATAGGCAAAGGTATGTGAGAATGATTTTAGGAAATTGAAATTGTTTGGTTTTCAAAGTCAAATTTTTGGTTGACAGAAATCAACCTTCAATAAACTAAATACATTATATTAAATATTATAAAATTATGCGCTAGCTAACAATTAACGCCAATTTGCTGAATAGGAATCAAACACTAATTTAAAAAATGTAGGTAAAATTTTATAAAAAAACTAAAATAAACAAATAATTATTTATTTCAGGTCATCAGTAAAACGCATAGTCCAATCAGCTATCCGAGAGCAAATGACAGATGTGATAATAGTGAATGAGAACCAGAAGCAACCTAATGGTTTCCTGCTCATCCACCTGCCCAGCGGTCCCACGGCACACTTCAGGCTTTCAAGCTGTAAAATAACTCCAGAACTTAGAAAAGACTATAAAGAAATAACTAATCACAGACCTGAGGTATAGGTTAATTATATTATGTATTATAACATTATTTTATCTTGTCCAGTAACCTTAGTATTAAAAAAAATTATAATTAGAAAAACTTTATAAGATGAGTAGTTGGGATGAGATGAGATAAGATGATGATGTGTACTGAAGAGGATACAAAACAGTTGAATCATTAACTTGTACCTACTTTTTAAGCAATTACTTGTCAATTTATGTAAGTAAAATAAAATCTAATAAAAAGTCACCGCTACAGGTGCTATGGACATAAATTGTACATATGAGTTTAACTATAATAAATGTAAAAAATTCGTTATATAGTATGTTCTGTTTTCCAGGTAATTCTAAACAACTTCAGCACTCGGCTTGGTATGACGATAGGACGTATGTTGGGCGCGCTGTTCCACTACGAGCCACAGTTCCGCGGCCGCCGCGCCGTCACCTTCCACAATCAGCGAGACTACATCTTTTTTAGGCACCACCGGTGAGTGCCAAGAATATATTCTGTGGATGTCTTACGTAACTTGGTTGATAAGTTAGATAACACAGTTACGTCGTACGTCTTACACCTTACAGCCACTCTTAATATTCTATCTACCCATAATCCTGAGTTACCATTCTGCCAACTGTCAAGTTAATCGAACACCTGCCAGTTTTTGTTAGTTTTTTTTATTGATTTCGTAAATTATACCTAAAATATTTATTTTGAATACAGAATTCAGATTTAATTTTCAATACAGATTTAATTTACAACTTTATAACCCGACTGCGCCCTAAGTAGAGTAATGTTTTTTGAGCGTATGTAGTACGTATGCGTACGTATACATTTCTTTAGAACACACACACTACAGCCCAAACAGATTTTAATAATGTGAGGTGTCATTGCATTCATCTCCCGTATTTTTAATCGGGTTGCTTTTTTTTCTATTATTTATTAAAAACTTGTCTAGGTACGAGTTCACGTCGGACGGCAAGCGCGCGAAGCTGCTGGAGTTGGGGCCACGGTTCACGCTGAAGCTGGTGTCGCTGCAGCAAGGTACCTTCGACTCCAAGCGCGGAGACTACGAGTGGATCATCGCCGGCCGCCGACACCAACTTGAGACCTCTCGGAGAAAGTTCTTCTTGTAGATACCTACCTTCTAATTTAATAAATGTTCACTTTGCAGTCTTTGTTTTCAATTACCAGCATATAATTAAATGCAAATTTTCTTGTTTACTTGACTAAGTTAGCGAGTGAGTAGGATTGTTATGAATCGAAAGTAAGGAACAATAGTCCGCCAGGGTCTAGTCCAAGCACCGAACTTACCTTCTCATAGAACCCTCTTAAGATTTTACGATTTCCCGTAAACCCCTTACACAAAGTGCTACATTACTATTTTCCCAATTCATCAAAAATCGTGAGTATAAAGTTGTACTGCGGCCGAGTATTCCTATCTTAATTTTGAAGATAAAAAAACGTGCTATTCACGTGGAGAAATAAATCTTTCAGATTCTTAAAAGTTTACCTTTTTTACAGACTTCAAAAAAGGAGGAGGTTCGCAATTCGGCCGGTATTTATGTATACCACGGCCGCTTCCTGTTTTTAGTTTTTAATATTCCTCAGACATTATGTACCGTAATAGAATTGCTTTGGTATGTGTACGGTACCTATTATTTTTTAGGAAAAAAAATTATTTAGTCCAAAGATTTGACGTCTTCTGGTGAAAAAAAATCTATGAACCCTGAGCACAGATCACCCCCAACCTGAGTGACCAACTATTTATAAAAGATGCGCAATTACGATTGATTAAATTGTAAAATACGTACTTTTATTTACAGTAAAAATGCAGTATACGGAAAAGGAGTAAATTCGATTGAATAAATGTTATCTTAAATTGTATGAAATAAAAGCGTAAGTTGTACTAAAAAGAATCTTTATTTTATAGTCAGTGTTAGAATTGTTGTATTACAAATATTTTGCAATGTCACGAGTACTTGAAACCCTTCTTCCTCTTCTTTCACTGCCACTATAGGAGACTAGTCGGTATCGGTTTTGAGACGGACCTGCCTACGACCATAAAACCATCACTTCTGCTCAACCAAACTTTTCATACACCTGCAACAAAAAAAAATTGGAAATAACTATTTAAGTTGTTAAGGAATGCTATATTTGAAATATGTCCATTTCCAGCAACAAAAAAAATAACAAAATATATTTGTATGATAATGAGGATCGCAATGTAGTGTATCTTATAACCGAGCGGCGGAAGTCCACCTGCCCGGCAGTTTTGCATACACAGTCGGTGTCTGCCCGCGCCACACACAGTGGCGACATCAGCCACTTTAATATGACTACAGGCAATAATTCTAACTGTAGGCTATTCGTTTGTGCTTCTGCATGCAATGAGGTGGCTTATAAATCATGTATTGAGCCACCAAAATATGTATTTTAGATTGCCTCTGCTTTTTGCGAACCATAATGATGGTTAACATACTACTTTTGTAGATATTTAAAAAAGCTATCACTCTCAAAAAATTTGACTTCGTAATTATTTGAGATCTCTCTAAAGTGATTACTATTGACTCAAAAGTATTTACTGAAGCAAAAACTACACTTCTCAATTTATAATTATTAATAAATATTGCACAGTATGGCATTGGTTATAGTAATTTAATTATAGCCAGTGGCAAAACAACGAAGAAACAAGATGAATTAAGACCTTATGATTGGCAAAGGTATAGAGCCCGGAGGAGCCATAATGACAGGGTTGCCAAGAGAAACAGGGTTACTGGAAAACCATGTGTACATACCTCAATACAAATTATTCCATTCATTTTGACTCCATGTTTACCAGTGATGTGATGATAAGCCAGGTTAAGTTAACCTGGTAAATAAATCTGTAAAACGTAATGTGCATTAATGACAAGGTCTTACAAACAATAAAATTTTCTGATATGTAATAAGCTAATCAGACGTGAATGTTGGTCAACATGGTTGTTTGGGTTCTCTCTGTTGAGGGAGACCTGAAGGTCTGGTCATCATTCAACTGTTCTCTTAAGTTACATTGTGTACAAGAATAACTGGTGGATTCAATGCTAATAGCAATTTCTTCGTACCTTATTTGGTACTCATAATTTTAAAAAATCATTGATAACTTGTATATGGGTACCTGTATTGATTTCGTGCCTGAAAAATCATTGATAACTTTTATAAAAAAAAGGTACCTGTATTGATTTAGTGCGCGATGGTGTAGTGTCCTCATAATCTGTAAAAATACAAAATGTATACATTGAATTGCCCTTAATAATACTAATTCAAACTAAAATTGAGGAAATAATCAGACGAGAATGTTGGTCAACATGGTTGTTTGGGTTCTCTCTGTTGAGGGAGACCTGAAGGTCTGGTCATCATTTGAATCTAAAGGGATTTAAAAAATCAATCTGATAAAATATCAAGTCCCAAAATAGATAAATATTTACTTTTTAAATAGATTGTTCAATAAATTTTCGCATGCCCAAATATCAAATATCCGATTTATCCGAAATCCATTAGAAAGTTTCCTAAAAATAAACCAATAAATAATTACCTATTTGAACTAATTCTGCAGCTGACCACAAACTTTTACACCATACACACAGCTTCCCCAAAGTGACAATCCTGTAATATAAATAAACAAATTGTTAGTTCAGAGTAATAAATAACATGATTATGTGATAAAGTATAATAAGATCGATCAGACGTGAATGTTGGTCAACATGGTTGTTTGGGTTCTCTCTGTTGAGGGAGACCTGAAGGTCTGGTCATCATTTCAAAATCAGTAGCAGTCTAGTACTAAAATACAATTTTTTATTTATTTATTTAAAAGACTGTCTCTCAGTCCATCCTCAACAATGATCAATGATCATCACAACTTAAGAAACAATATTATTCTGAATATTACTATCACCTTTTAAACAGATTAACATCCAGTCATGACGCCCCTTTGATTTACAAAACCATAAGCATATCTACCAGTATCTGAAATCAAAGAATACAGTATTTAGTAAAGTTTACTAATTGTTAATAAAGGCATGGTATTGTATTAAAATCAGGATTAAAATTGCAGCCATTGAGTATTATCATTGAAATCAATCGGTAATTAAAATCATCATTAAAAAACATTTCTATTAGCACTATTAGCAGTTCTGCTTTGAGGCAGAATTACATTTCCGAAGTGTTCACAGCCTTTTGGTGTTTGTAAAAATTGAATTTTTAACCAGGGAGAGAGAGGAGAAAGAGGGGTTATAGAATATAAACAAAAGTTACAAACTTACTGCAAAACATTGACAACCCATTTTCAGCCAAGCCATCTCAAATCTAAAACAAAAATTGTACATATACAGTAAAAGGAATCTATATCTCTCAGCTATTTTAAAACTACTGATATAAATCAGAACTCAAAAGAGCAGCCGCTAGTTTTTATCATTAGAATCAATCGGTAATTAATTTCATCATTTTAATGCAATAAGGAATTCTTACCTCTCCAAAAGGGAAATAATTTAAACATTGATCAAAGTATCATTGAAACATAATATGAATAAATAATTTTAAATTTGTAGAGAATAATTACCTTATATTCAATAATGGTGTATACTCCATTCTCTGCTGATGGTACCTGTAGAAGAATTTGAAATATTTAGTAAGTTGCAAA
>LGAG01000307.1:106525-123825 GCA_001278395.1 Lerema accius | reverse complement strand
TAAAGCTGTCAAGAATTGGCTTAAAGGACCCATATCCAAGCTACCAGCCTTATTAAAAAAAAATCATAAATTATTCAAATTCGAAAATTGCCGATTTGACAAAAAAGTAAAGTACCGTAGTCATTAAAATAGTATCGGAGTTTTTCTGTTTATAATAATAATAATAATCAGTATCAAGAGTAGTTATATTTTAATTCCACGATGACGGAAACTGACGCTACCAGAAAACCTTTAGAGATGCCAGAAAACTTTTTGCCGTACTTGGAAAAGTACAGAATTTATAAACTGTTCAAAGTAAGAAAATGATTGCGTTATTAATTTCAAAGGTCTTTAACGTCTTTTAAAGAGGAGTATGAAAAGAATAGATAGGCAAATTTCTATCTCTTCTAGTAATAATGTAGGTACTTACGATTATCATAAACTGCGTAGGAATCTACGTGTAGCACGTGTATTTATTTTACAGCTGCTTAGTTTAAAATATAGATAGTCTTAGTTCAGCGAAATTGCTCAATAACACAATTCATCTGAATATTGAAGGATATGCTTCAAGATTTGATCATCAACCTTCCTAAAGACCATCTGAAGCACATGAAGATGTTCCTGGGCCGGTTCATCCACAGCTCCAAAGATCCAGACAGGGTTATCATATTGAAATCGCCTCAATTAGACATCGGTGAAGTATAACTTTGAATGAAGCGTAATATTACAATTAAAAAAACTAGTCGAATTAAGAACCTCCTCTTTTTCTTTGAAGTATGTTACCTATATAGATTTAATAGGTACGAGTCCTACGAGTATATAAGCGATACAAGTGATACATATTTCGAATTGTCGCTGGCCCTAGTCCTCATTTAGAGGCTCTAATTGTCTAAAAGTACTTTATGTACTCATTCAAATTTCCACCTCGCCGGGAGTCGAACCCAGGACCAATACTCATAGGGGTCGTCAAATAATTAAATGATTAAGTAGATAAGTACATAAATTATTACAAAAAAAGCTTATTTTACTTCAAACACGTTACAGATATGACTAGGCTCGTAAAAGATGTGATAAGAGATATTGGTGCGTTTGTCATTACTCGGCGATACGTGATGGATCGCTATGAGCGGGTGAGTCTCATTTATTGCAAATCGATCGGAACGTGCTCTTCTCATCTTTGAATCGAGCGATATCTTGTTAAGTTATCATTTTTCATATATTTCAATTTCATTGCCGCAGCACGACGATTACGTGCCGGGATGTATTTCACCGGTCCTCATGTCGGCGGTCACTAAGACGCTAACTATGAAAGACCCCGTGCCACAGGCGGGCTGGCTTATGTTTGGTAATACTCAACATGACTGTTATATTACTTAACACGCCACACATAGCTAGCACTCTAGCAGACTGTAAACAAAGTAGTCGGCAATGTACAGGAAAAACGTATAAAATAAGTCAAGTGTAACCGATTCCGTTAGACACGATAGGATAGCCTGCCCATCAAAGCTGGGTCCACTCTCCACTGAGAACTTTTAGTTTTCCCAAGTTTATGCCCGGGAAGAAAGGTAACCCTTGAGGCCAGTAGAGACCCCTTGCTTGCTCCATGGCGGGGTCAAGTCGGAAATCGACGGCGAAAGTTCCGTTTGCGTTAAAAAACTTGGCAGATCACCCATGCACGACTCGCGAGGCGCGGTGCCTGCTGCAGGGCGGCGTGCTGCCGACCGTGACCCTGGTCCTGGCGCCGCCGCCGCCCGTCGCGCCGCCCGCTTTCGACCCGCGCACACCCTCGCGCTCCTTCTTCGATCAGGACTTTGAAGGGCTTAAGTTTGCCTACAAGTCAACACTGAAGGCATGCATGGTTTCTAAAACTATCACTGTCTGCAATTTTATTACTTAGGTATCTAGTAGATCCATCTCTCGTATAACTAACTCATAAGATGGTACGTCTACATTTACTACACGAAAATTTGAGCGATATAGTGTAGGATCAGTCCCATCAGTTAACTTCACATCTCCACATTATTATAAAAACTCAATTTCTGGTAAATTCCCCACCATAGGAAGTATACGTGGAGCCCGATGAAGCTAAAGACCCCGAAAAGATAGCGACGAAGTGCTTCAACGCGATCCGCGCATGCGCGTCGGGTGCGCAGGGCCCGGGGCAGGGCACGCACGCCACCGGAGCGCCCGGCGTCTACCGCGTCGTTCTGATCGGTCCCAAGGGCTCCGGACGTCGCACTCAGGCTGTCTTGCTCTCTAAACACTTTGGACTGGTTTGCCGTAAATTTTTGCAGTCTTTTATTACTTTCCTAACTTGGTAGGTACATAGTTAAATTAGGTACCTATGCTATATCCTTATCATTTGCCATAATAAACTTATCTTCTTGTTATAACACTTCTATTAAAAGGTAATATTGTTTTGCCCTGAAGCCTATTATTGGGCATATAGGGTATGATAAGTCGATGTTTTTATCTCAATCGCCAAGGATGCCGATGACCACTTTTAGTTGGCGCATTTTACCTGACATAAAGTAATTAAATGTATGGTTATAACGTTTAGTACATTTCGACGAACTCTATAACGAGGCGAGAGAGAAAGCAGACGACGTGGGTGAGAAGTTCCGTAAGTACGGCGCCAGTATGCAGCTCCACGCAGAAGTAGTGCGCAGGAGGCTGGCGCACAAGGTAACACCACTTTAGAAGAAGTGGCTTTGTCATTATTATATTAGACCTATTAGGGCTGACTAGGCTACTGTATTTATAGATAGGCTGCATATTTATGCAGTGAATTATTAAACAAAAGTTGGTAGTTCCCAATATCGCTGCTTTCCTTGCCATTGTTATCTGAGCTCAGTTTCTAGATTACATGGTTTTGACTATATTTTCTCATAGGACTGTCTCGACCATGGGTGGGTCCTGACCGGTTATCCCACTTCTGGAAATGATTTTGAAAAGCTGGATACCATGCCAACTCCGCCGAACCGGTAAATGTTATACAAGCATATAATAGTATCTTCGAACAATATGTATTAAATACGGTGCTATAAATAAGTTGAGCTTGGCTAAAATTTCCACTTGCTTGGTCACTTTCACCTTCCTTGGTTTTGCTCTTGTTTCATTTTAGAACTTGTTTATGTATGGGACTTGATAGGAAATGAAATGTTAGTGTTATTAATTTTTTGCGATTTTTTTCAATTACGGTACCCACGATGAATTTTTAAAATTGATGACTTTGTGTAGATGAGATTTTGGTAGGTATAGACATGCTTTTACTCAATAATATTAAACAGAAAAAGCATATCCATGTTATGAGCGCATTCGGCATGAAATGTTTTCTAAAGTTAAATAAGATAAAAGTGATAATGTTGCAACCGCTGTTGTTTAGTGTAATATTTCTGAACGTGGAATGGAAGACGTGCAAGGAGCGCGTGACGACCCGCGGTATGGACTGGTGCACCGGCCGCGAGGTGCCGCTGGGCTCGGGCCCGCGCGTGCTGGCGCATCCCGCCAACAACGACCGGCTGGACGCTGAGGTCACTGAACTCTGACTGACTTAATACTTTATGGAATTAAGAGCTTCAAGCCTAGAACACTACGGAGCCACATATTGCGGAACATGTTGCTCGACAACTACGTTCGCAGCACCTTTTTATGATGTTCGTAAGCGTTCACACTTTTGTCAAACGTCCAGGAGAAATTCGCTTAATTTTACAGCCGCTTGATAGTCTACCTCCAAATTAATTCTCTTAAGTTTACTAGGAATAAGGTATAACGTTAACTTTGAGCGAAAGGTGTTCCAATCAAGAAAACCAACTACCAAATGCATAATCGAATATAAATTTTAAATTTACAGTTGGACTATTTCTTCACGGAGGCTTTAGCGGAATTGCGCGCGGCAGCCGGTATAACAGCAATAGAAATTGATGCCAGTAAACCTATCGGTAAATACGGACGTAATGGATTTCTCTCAATATCCCATAGTGCCCTTGTAGTGGACAGTGGTATAATTATTCTTAAAAATACATTAGTTTTTGACATTTTACCTACTATGTAACAGACTTTCATACAAACAAATTATATTTTATTTCACAGATGTTGTGCAGGTAAAAGTGCAGGCTGCTGTGATGGCCTCGCCCGCATTTAACATAGAGTACTGTGCGCAGCTCAGAAATGTGCGTGGAGACTGAGGGTCTCAAGTCTACTATATACTACTCTATCTACTATCAACTCTATGTACCCTAGATTAACTTATGGGGAGAAAAATAAAAGCAATATATTCTTCATAGAAAATTCTTTTATTCATGTTGTACTCCTCCGTACTTCAATTGAAATTAATTAAATTACTACATAATTATTTAATTAAGAACTAACAATTCAGCAGTCTCAAAACAATTATTACAACATACGAAGAACACTGAGGTAGCCTCCGAGTGGGCGGAGGCTAAGGATACATCGAGTTTTCGAAAATAAAAACTCAACACGGAACAAGTTTAGCAACAACCAACCCCTCGCACACACAATATTTCATCCAGAAATAAAAAATGCATCGGTTTACACATTCATACATACAGATCCTAGTATTCACGTGCGCTGCGACAACTAGAGATTGACTCGTCTTGAGACAAGGGCCGGCCCGTGTCGACGCCGCGGCACACCTCATACACTCACGACACCAATAAATATACACAAAACGAGCTACACATCGTCCGTGCTTCTATACAAGTTACATACAATGTTCAATGATGAAATGGAATGTAACTTCTACAGTTTTAATTGTGGACCACAAATTGGCTACGATCACACTTTATATTTATACAGTCTGTTGTTTTATAACTCGTCTTTGAATTCGTCGTCTTCACCTCCCGCGCCCGGTGGCGGCATACCACCCTGGCCTTGGTACAGTTTGGCAATGATAGGTTGGACGACATCTTCTAATGTTTTCTTTTGTTTTTTGTAGTCTTCTGAATCGGCGTCCTGGTTGTCTTCTAACCATTTGATGGCAGCATCGATGGCCTCCTCCATCTTTGTCTTCTCGTCTTCACTGACCTGCAGACAAAGGAAAATACCAAATTATAACATGATTCATGGAATATTAGTTTGAATTCATTAAACAGAACATAATTCAAAATAGTGGTTTTACAAGAAGTATTGATACCAACCTTTGCACCAAGTTTCTCCTTGTCTTGTAGCTGGTTCTTAATGGAGTATGCATAGCTCTCAAGTTCGTTCCTGGACTCTACTCTCTCCTTTAGTTTCTTGTCATCATCAGCGAACTTCTCAGCATCCTTGATCATCCTCTCGATATCTTCTGGTGTCAGCCTGTTTTGGTCGTTTGTAATGACGATCTTTTCCCTGTTTCCTGTGCCCTTGTCTTCGGCGGATACTTGCAGGATACCGTTTGCATCGATTTCGAATGTTACTTCGATTTGCGGAATGCCTCTAGGCGCTGGTGGGATGCCGGTCAGATCGAACTTTCCGAGCAAGTGGTTGTCCTTGGTCATCGGACGCTCGCCCTCGTACACCTGGATAGTGACAGTGTGTTGGTTGTCACTGGCAGTGGAGAAGATTTGACTCTTCTTAGTGGGGATGACAGTGTTACGAGGAATCAACTTGGTCATTACTCCACCGACAGTCTCGATACCCATAGTGAGAGGATTGACGTCGAGAAGTACGATGGCGTCTGTGTCCTGTTCGCCGCTGAGGACTCCAGCTTGTACGGCGGCACCATAAGCGACGGCCTCATCGGGGTTGATGCCTCGGGATGGCTCCTTGCCGTTGAAGAATTCCTTGACCAGTTGCTGCACCTTAGGGATACGAGTAGAACCACCGACCAGTACGATTTCATCGACATCCTTCTTGTTCATGTCGGCGTCTTCCAATACCTTCTGCACAGGTTTAAGGGTAGATCTGAACAGGTCCATGTTCAACTCCTCGAACTTAGCCCTGGTAAGAGTTTCGGAGAAGTCTTCTCCCTCGAAGAAGGACTCAATTTCGATCTTAACTTGGTGGCTGGACGACAGTGCCCTCTTGGCCTTCTCGACTTCCCGACGCAGCTTCTGTACCGCACGGTTGTCCTTTCTGATGTCCTTGCCCTTCTTCTTCTTGTAAAGTTTGATGAAGTGCTCCATTACTCTCTGATCGAAGTCCTCACCTCCCAAGTGAGTGTCACCATTGGTAGCGACTACTTCGAAGACGCCGTTATCGATAGTAAGCAGAGACACATCAAAGGTACCACCACCCAAGTCAAATACGAGCACGTTCTTTTCGCCTTCCTTTTTGTCGAGACCATAAGCAATGGCGGCAGCGGTAGGCTCGTTGATGATTCTCATGACATTAAGACCGGCGATAACACCCGCATCTTTAGTGGCTTGACGTTGAGCGTCGTTGAAATAAGCGGGAACGGTTACGACGGCATGGGTGACTTTCTTTCCGAGATAAGCCTCTGCGGTTTCCTTCATCTTAGTCAAAACCATGGCGGAGATTTCTTCAGGTGCGAAGATCTTGTCTCCCTGAGCTGTCTTGACGGAGACATGAGGTTTGCTGTTCTTTTCAACAACCTTGAAGGGGAAGAACTTAACGTCGTGTTGGACAGTGGAATCAGTCCATTCACGACCAATGAGACGTTTAGCATCAAAGACTGTATTCTCAGGGTTTGTGGTAAGCTGATTCTTGGCGGCGTCACCGATTAGACGCTCGCCTTCAGCAGTGAAAGCCACATATGAGGGGGTGATACGGTTACCCTGGTCATTAGCAATGATTTCCACGCGTCCATTCTTGTAAACACCCACACTGTGGACAATAGAAAAACAAACGTTAAAAATAAGATCATATTTTGTCTCTCACAATAATAAAATAAGAGAATATGATTTTTATTCATACAACTATAAAATACTGACATGATAATGGCAGATTCAAAATTATTAAAATTGGCTAACACCCAATGTTTTGTGGATTGAATCCAAATTATATAAACTCTGAAATTATAATATCCATCTAATAGGGATTTTAACAGTAATAAATTTTATCTCTTTATAATATCTTCAGTTATGTTTGTCAATGCATTCAACATTTGAAAAGGAGTTGCAAGCCTGTATGAATACCTCAACAATTTTATATATTTTTTTAAAGTAGTACGGTATTTAATTATTGAAGGCTCTAAATTAAACCAACTAAAAATGTCTATAACGCTAGACTAACTTCAATTTAACGTCCGTTATCAGGAAGGCAACAAATTCGAAACACTGGTATCATAAAAAAAGTTTATCAGGCATATGGACCAGCAAGTAAGTACATAGAAACTATCACTCACCATGAGTAGGTGGTACCCAGATCGATACCAATAACGGTGCCGATGTCCTTGTCTTTCTCCTTCTTCTCCTCGGCGACCACCACCGCCAGCAAACACGTCAGCGCCAGTAAACTCCACCTCATTTTGAAAACCTCTGTGCACACTGTTATCTGTAATCAATAGAAACATCTAGAAATTAATCCGGATTATAAACCTCCAGAATGTTCTCGAAGCTACGGGAATCAGCTACGAGCACAAGTGAGCACCGAACCAACGAATGGGTCCAATGCGTTTCCAATTTGAATATTATAGGAATTTAATCGTTTAAAGATATTTAATGAATGCAAATTAATGTTTTAAAGAGTTTGCTCAACAAACATTACTATAAAATGTAACCAGCAGCTGTACCTTTGAAATGAATCAACGAAATTACTTTAAGGACACGTAATCTCTTCTCGACTCATGACACGTCATTGAACACGACTACGTGAAGAAAGTATAAAATGTACCTATCTAAAATTTAACGGCGACAACGAAATGGAAAGTACAAAATGTAACGGGATAGTTCGCTAAATGGAAAACTAACGGCATATCACTGTCATGTAGGATGTAGGGCGTCGCGCCGGCCCACAAAGCATCAGTGATGTCGAGAAGTTTCGGTGACATACAAATCTATCAAATTATCCTTTTAAAATTAAATTCTAGGTATTAGAGCAAATTATATTGGAAAATACGCACATTTTTTTCAGAAATAGCTAGAATAAGAGAAATTCTACTGTGATAAAAATAAGTCAAAAGGTTATAAACCTCTGTAGTTGCTAGGATCTAAAAACGATTTGATGATAATTAAAATGGTGTATCTGAATAATTACTTACCAAATAATCAGCTCGTACGAAATAAAGCTTGTCCTAATGTAAAACTCTTCACAGTTAACGATTATTCAGCACTTAGAATGATCCACAAAAATTAATCTTGTTCAACAATGTCTTTACGCTTTCTGTTTCTCGAAAAGAACTGAAGTTTGACACGCGGCCGGCGCTATTATTTAGCGCTAGTGTCGATCGTGGTCGAATGTAATTGGCCAGCGTATCCGTGACGTTTTCTATTCTTGTACATGATTGGGCCAAGTATACGTATTTGGCGCTTTGTTATTGGCCCACGTTTATTAGTGGTAGAAATTGTGACTCGAAAGGGGAATAAGATAGTGGCGTCAATTTCAAACTATTGCAACAGCATTCTGTACTACCTAGTTTGTGATATTGACCAAGCTTTGAGCCTTATCAGATCCTATTTAATTTTCCACGTACCCCTTTTTAATTGTGCTGGAGGCGACTACATACCACTTTTGCCTGAATAGCTCCCTTTATACGCACCATTGCATACCAAAATATGCAAGTAGTTTCTTAAACATAATATCAAGCAAGATTCTTTTGTGCTATTGTAATTTGGTTCCAAATTAATCTTATATGACTTTACCAAGTATTACCAGAAAACCAGTTCTTTTATAAAATGAAAAATAGCAAAGGAGCTAGCAGTGCCGCTATTCCCTGTGGCCATGGCCATCGTAACAGACCACGAGTGGGACTAAAAATAATATAAGAATTTAAAATAGAAGAATTCTACAAGTCTGAAGGATAGGGGATGAATATAATGTAAAATTCATTATAATAACAATATGCATTACAATTTATTTGCATCAAGTACATAATGTCATACAATGTCATAAAACCAAATCACCAAAAAACCAAATCATAAATAACATACAGGATAGGAACAATTTATAACAGTACAAGTCTTATCATTACTATATTACATTAGTTTAACATACAACAGATTGTGTACTTATTAACCTCAACAAAAATTGAGTAATTATTAATCTTACATAAAATAATTATTAATGTTTCCCACAAACCCACCCCCACATAAACTAACATACAAGCTGAAATACAACAATTGATTATTTAGGAACTACTGATTTCTTGATATTATGCTTAGAATTAATGGAGCAAAATATGTGATGATGCAATCAGCACCTGAAAAAAAAATAAAGTGTTAATTTTTTTACTCAAAACGGCGGCTAAATTAATGTCACATTATGCAATCCATCAGCTTATACTTAGTTTATTAAACTTTAGGTATTTGTCCAAAAGTTTGATAGTGTAGTTTGATGTGTTTGTCAAACAAAGTTTGATGGAAATTTTGTTTGATGTCTCAATCAAGTATGATGACTTTGTTTTATTGGTCATGCAAGTATAATCAATTACAGGCAACAGAACTAACCAGCTCTCCTCATACATGTGAGTGTCTCCATGAGAATGGTCTCAACCTCCTTGCTGTCTCCACTCTTGGAGATCATCGCGTACTCGCCAGATACCTGTGACATAATTTAATCCTTTACATTTTACTTCTTACATAACTATGTGCCATATTTTTTTTATATTTCGATGTACGATTAGTGTCGCTTAGTGAAATTAAGTGGTTATGTAAAAAAGCGGTAATTATTCGAAATTTTTGTTTGTAATTGTCTTGATATCAGTACCTGATAAATAAAAAGTGGATGGTTAGGAAATTGGTCCTTCGTCTGGCGCACGATGTCCAGGTAGGGCAGCCCCGGCTTCACCATCAAGAAATCCGCGCCCTCCGCCACATCACGAGCCTGGAAATAATAAAAAAATATTCAAAATAAATTGAATCATTTGACGACTATTATTATTATTATTTACAGTCCAGGGCATTTTCATACAAATACACTTCTGGTGCTATCATTGTCGTGTTGTATCGTTTACATGCAGAACCAGGCATTCTTAGTTACTTAGACACTTTTGTTAACTATGCTGTAATCAACTAAGTAATCGATAATAGAGTATGTATATTATTTATTTATTTCAGATACACCATTGACTTAAGAACTATGAACTTAATACATTAGGTACATTTTATACATTTTACAATGTATTATAACAATGTTCTATGTAATTTGCCATTACATTATATTTTAAATAGGAATATGGTCTTTGTTCCAAAAACAGATACAAGCGTAAAGTACTAACCGCGGCCCTGGCAGCCAGCCCCGCGCTGCCTGGCGGCAGCTGGTAACATTTACGGTCGCCGGCCATGGGCGAACTCTTCATGGTGTCGCGGAACGGACCGTACATCGACGACGCGAACTTGCACGAGTACGATAGCACCGACACCTGCACATAACATATTACATTATAGATGCTATGGTTTTAAAGAGTAATGCAGGGTTTCCACAATACATGCCAATATAAGAGCTAACATCTGAATCCAATCAAAATCGATCTTTCATACTCGTTCCAAATCAACTTGTTTATTGAATACCCAACATTAGACTATACAGAAAAAAACATTTTTTTTAAAGTTATCCTTTATAACTAGCATGCATCAGATGACTCGTCCAATTGTTTGTCCCTTTTTAACTTGATCATTTGTCATTTACTTTTTTTATAAAATCTGTTTCACCATAACTCACCTGATTCTGAAAGCCATTAGAAATAAGTTTATCTTTTATCCCCTTTATTCTATTATCCATCATGTCTGAAGGAGCAACAATGTGTGCACCTGAAAGCAACATTTAAATGTCATATAAACACTGCATTCAATGCTACCTAACTAACACCCAAACTTAGCAAAACTCTATTAAACAAAAATCATTCATGTGGAATCTATGGTAGCCAAAATTATACATTTGCATACAGTTATCTATTTGCTTCTAAAAGGAACATTACATCTTATTATACAATCAGATACACATAGGATAACTTCTATCATTTTCCTTATCTCCAATTAATATAGATGTATCAGCAAATTGTGTTATAATTACCAGCTTTTGCATAAGCAAGGGCAACTTCAGCAATCCTCTTCACAGATGGGGCATGGTCTATGGCTCCGTTAGATGTAAGGACCCCACAGTGACCATGTGAAGTGTAGGGACATAGACAGACGTCACATGCCAACAGTAGATCGGGGAAAGCTGACCGCAGCTTAGGCAATGCTTTTATTACTGGGTTCTCAGGTGCATCTGCACTGCTGCCCTGTGGATCCTGGAAATATTTTCATAATCTAATCTTATTCTGTGAGTGTAATGACTATTGTATGTAACTTTATTTTTATAATAGTAAGTAGCAATGAAGTCTAAGGATGAAGGCACACCTGCATAGTAAAAGTAACTTAAGGAGAATCTATACAACATTTTTAGATTTACTGACACCCACAAATGACACCTAAGGCTCCAATGATCTCGTCTACATTGGCATGTCAGCCAAAGGTGTCAGATAAGTATAATATTCTATAGTTTGATATGAGTTGTGGTCCAATAATGACCATAATCTAGGTCTCTAGTGTCAGTAATTGATTGTACCTTAGGCAATGTTTCAACAATCCCAAAGATCAAGATAGACTTGAGTCCCTGGCTGACGAGGTCTGCTAGTGCTGGAATGAGTTTGTTAATGCCATATCTGAACACATTGGGCATGCTTGAGACTGCTTGCATGGCATCTTCATTTTCCCTGTAAAAAGGTAAATATTATTAGACACTAGGCTATCAAATTTCAACTACAAAACTGGTTTTTATTAAAAGTATATAAATAAATTGTCTAGATAACTCTACTAACATACTTCTAGAATTATGTAAAATGATAAGGATTTGTCTTTTAGTACAGTTTTATTCAAATCAGTTCATCCATCATACTGAAATCATCATTATAAACATGTAGGATTATGTAAGGTACATAATTAGAATCTGTTTAATTTATCTCAAGCACAAGACTTAAGTGATTAGGAAAGTTGATAATTCAGAAGTTTTAAGATCTTTACTTTATATAATATATGTAATGTAATTTTTTCTTAAAAAGTATACTAATTTACATTGACAAACTGAATAAGAGCATATAAATGTTAATATAAAAGCCTCAACCGCATTTGTACAGCTGAGCCAGCATTCTACTGAGCAAAATAAGTGTTATAAAAAATTTTTGCTATATTTTTTGCTGTAAAGAGACCGGATCGGCTTAAGATATTAACACGACATAGTCTTTGAAATTAAATTATTTAAAGTTGGATAAATACAACATCTATAACAACAGGTACTTACAGGAGAAATACCGGATACATAATATTATGCGGTTGAATGCTTGTATTAGGTTCCTGAAGTTTTCGTAACGTTGCATTGAAATATCCGCCTTGTAAAATGTGTTCCGGACTCAAAAAAAGATCCATTTCGTTTAAAATATTAGGATAGTGGATAGTTTTGAACAAAATTTCACTACAAACAAATACCTAAGTAGCTGATATCAATTTTATGAAATACACATTCGTATATCTTTACAATTATACCTTATAATGTAATTTTAGTATGTGCCGAATAGATAAAATGTATTATAATATTAAAATTAAAAATGCAAATCAAATAGTATTAATTATTACTGCACACAAGTTTCGAACTTGTTACGAGTTACGGTTACGACCACAATACGACTACTTACGACACTTACACTTTTGACATTAATCACTAATGTCAGTTTTTTAGTCTTTGGCTGACACTGACAGTAGACAGAATATAATACTGTGATTGGTTTTGATTGGTCACTCTCGCGTTAGACATTAAATTAATGTTTGACTGTGACACTTGACAGTATTGACAGTTCTAAAATTCTGAATGGCGTCTGGTTAGTGTGATTTTTTTGCATGGATCACTTCAATCAAACTTTCAAACATCGAAAATGGAATAAAAACACTTAAAGAGCGCATTTCTTACGACTTATATTTAAAATCCGTAATTTATTATGATATAGTTTCGTATAAGCATAATTTATTGTGTGACCGAAGAGAAGGAGCCATCAATAAACATGAATATTTGTGATAAAATTTAATGATCGCATAGTTTTTTCAATTTTATTGTATAGTATGTACTATAATTTAAAAAGGTTTGTGTATAAAGTGGCAATATGTTATCCGGTGACGGAAGTTTATGAATTCGTGTTTTTATATGTATTGTTTCGTTGTTTTGGTCCTCTAACTAAGAGACGGTAACCTTGACGACACAATGCAAAACCAAGACGATTGTGCCATCAATACCAACAGCGTTGACAGCACGTCGTCAAATCTCACCGTAAGTAGACTAGAAAAACCAGAAACTCCTAAAAAATCTGAGAAAAAAGATGAAGTAGAGGATCCTAAACCTCGCATCGTACTGACATTCCGTTCGGAAAAGTCTGGTGCCAAAAGTAGCAATATGAAAATTGTTACTCCAGAAGAGAAACAGGAGGAGGTGTCTCCGCGTAGGTCTAGCAGAACGAGACACACAAAGCAAGAATCATTTGAAGAAAGAGACTTGGAGTTGACATCGCGAAGGGACAAGAGCCAATCAAACCAGCCTGTGTCAGAAAACGACGACATGTCGGATAGTTCCACTGCGACAAAGCGATTGGCGCCGCGCCGCACTAAGGACACATCTGACGTGCTTTCGAATGCCATTGCTCGCAAAGAAAAGTCATATAATGAAGCGGCTCCTACCCCCACACAGAGATTGTCACGTCGCATCAAGCCTACAGCTAAGATTCTAGCCAATGAAGAACTACGCATAGGTTTAGAATCTCAAAACAATGCCCGTTTGGGTATACAGTCGGATAAGCCTGAGGAAGGAGTGTCCACAAGGCGTACCGGACAGACTAAAGCAGCTGGAACTGCAGGGAATGAAAGAAAAAGTACAAAAAGGAAAGCACAGGACAAGGAATCTGTTGATGCAAAGGATGGTAACTTAGTAATGAAGCTCAAGCATTTGTGTGAACTTGGACTTAAAGCTGCAAGCAAATCAACAGATGATGATAGTTCAGATGAAAATGATAACAGGTAAATAAATAGAATTTATTGTATAAAAAGAATTCATAAATAAGAAAACTTAAATTGATATTATAACAGTAAATTTATATTTACACAATTTATGTTACCTTTATTAACAGAATAAAATAAAGTAAATAAAGTACTATGTACCAAAATCCATGTAGGTTAGTTGGATTAGTATATGTAAATTTACTTTAAACTAGTGGACCTGCCCTCGATTCCCTCCAGTGTACCTTTTTAGTTGTTATCCCGCGGTAACAAAAACAATTCCTAAACATAATCTATTTTAGATTAGGCCTCTTCATAATTAGCAAGAAACATGTCAATTTGTTGCCTAAAATTATTAAAACAAACTACTACTTTTTATGTTTTTTCATTATGGCTTAGTACCACATCTTATTGTCACGTCGGTTACAAAAGTCCCATACATACTATAAACTGCAATAACTGTTTGAGAGAGTGGACTAATTTAAATAAATTAAAGCCCAAGTAATGCTCTGAGTTATGGATTATGAATATATTTCATCCATTGTTCTGTCAAATCAACAATTTTGCCGTGATGCTCTTGAGATTAAAAAGTTCAAAACATTTTCTTGTAACAGTGAATTCAATCCTGACGAAGGAGAAGGTGAGGATGAGGAAATAGATGATGACACTGAGATTATAAACAAGCTGTTAGAAGCTGATGAGGAGGAGTGGGACGGGGAGTCCAGTGATGATGAATACTTGCTCTCCGGCGAGAACGCTCAGAGCGACCGGCCGCGACGCTCACGTAGACTGTGCTCCAGCTATGCCAATGACAGTGATAATTCACTACAGACCACAGCGGAGGAAAAAGCTAAGTAGGTTTTAGGAATAGGGCTTCATAAGCTTAGCTCTGTAATACTATAATTACAATTAACCCTATGCCAGTGTGGACACTCATACTAAATATCTTAGCATTAAATAAATGCTGTTCCTATAACAATGTGTTATGTTACTTAACAGAAGTCGTCCTCGACGGTCATCAAGACGCACTACAACTAGGGTTAGCTACGAATACAGTTCACTTGACCACCCTGAACGACAGTTTGAAAATGAATCCCATGAGTAAGTCACAAAGATTTATTATCGTAAATCATTGCTGTGTACTCAAGTAGTTATTTCATTCGTATTTTTTTCTTAAGGGATTTCTCACCAAAACGTAAGAAGACTCGATCATATGAACCTGAAGTAAAGGTAGAAGCTGATGCAGATGAGAATAGGTGAGTTTCATGACATACCTACTTACTATTTAACTAAAATGTATCAGTCACTACTAAAGCAATTTTTTTGTTAATAAAAGTAATCAATGAGGCCAAATCAATGAGAAGAATTGTGTTTGTATTGTCTTGAAGAAATTATTGTGTATTACGAGTAGTAATAAAACTGCTGATTGTTTTATAATGTTATGTAGTAATTTTTAATTGATCTGATATTACATAATATTGATTTATGTGGTATTGCCTCTGGTACTGGCAACTGTCAGTTATTACCAGTTAGGCATTGTCTAAGTGGAGTGTACCGCCCGCAGCACGCCGGCGGTGGGCGAGGACGGCGAGGAAGCAGCGTGCCCGGCCGACGCGGACAGCGCCGTCGTCGCCACTTGCTACTGCGAGGACCCCAGCAACGTGTACGCCGACCCCAGCGAGCTCACCGGTACACTTTTTATCAGAAATAGTCTTTTTATCACGAGAAAACCTGCTTACTTGAGAGCTACCCATACAGTTCTTGAAGTTTTCTAAAGTCTGCAAGTCCGCAGTTGGCTAGTTTGGTGGACTATGACGTGTACCGCTCACATTGTGATAAAAGACGCGAGCCCAGCAATGGAACAGTTATCGGTTATGATGATGATGGAGTTATTGTTATACATGTCCAGAGCCGGTGTTCTGCCAAGCGATCGAGACAGTGGACGGCGTGCGTTGCGGCTGCTCGCACGGCGCGCGGCGAGAGGAGGGCGCGGAGGGTGCGGGGGGCACGGTACTAGCCCCGCTGCTGCGCGCCGGCCCGCGCGCACCGTTCTTCCTGGCATGCCGCCTGCACGCCGCGCAGCTCGCCAAACACATGTGCTGCCCCACCTGCGGACTGTTCTGCACGCAGGTACACATAGCTCTACTGCTGCAGAGTTTTATAGTATGTGTAGTAAACGAACTTGCAGTGACATCGTCCTCTGCTGCTTATGGACCTCGCGCCTACCTTGAGTAAGCTGTGGCGGTACTTATCTGTGCACTAATTTAGATTTTTAATTTTTACACTTTGTATCCATGTAAATTTACTGTGCCTTTAAATCGTTACATGCTAACAATATTGTTAAAAATAAATTTTAACTAGATCCCTTTACATATTAATATAGAGATACTAAAAGTAACTACTGTCGTCAGGGTATCTTCAACCAGTGCAGCAAGGGCCACCTGTTCCACGCGGAGTGCGGCGTGCTGACCTCGGAGCCGAAGCAGCGCGCCGGCTGCCCGCACTGCGGCGTCACCACGTACCGCTGGCAGCCCGCCAACAGAGACGTCACGAGAGTGCAGGTGCAGATGCACTGCAGCAACGACCGCATCTACCTGCCCGACCAGCGCGTGCAGTGGTGAGTACCTTTCGTACTAAGATTTACTCTCTCTTGCGTTATTTGGTTAATTCGTTATGCAACCTATACACCTTCGAGTTATACGTAAAACTTAATGTGTGAGTACTGTCACCTGTGACTTGTTTGATAAATACTACTGTATGAAAATTTATTATTGAATGTGTTTTCGTACAAGTGTAGTCGTTCATAAATGAACATATTATTATTTATTGAAAATAGCTACAGCGCATTAGTTATATGAACATTAAAGTCAAACAACAAAAAACACAAAAATTTGGTCCTTCGAGTCACTTCGGAATTTAACTGTTTAAAATTACAAAGACCCAGTAGAAGCTAATTAATATAATAATGTGTCTTATTTTAGCACACCAGCCTACTTAGGCTTCTCTAGTACGGAGAAATCATTATCGGACACGGGCCCCGTGATACCCGAGGATTTACTGCCTGCGTTGCCCATTGACCTGAAGAAGATGTGCGAGGACAGCGCCGGCGACCACGACCCGCCCGCCGACCACGACACCGACCACGCCGAGCAGCTGTATGACGCCATCGTCAACGGAGAGACC
>LGAG01000307.1:34773-45778 GCA_001278395.1 Lerema accius | reverse complement strand
TGACCGCCCGGAACAACGTCCGAACGCTGCAACTGAGAAATCTTCAAAGTGACACAATTATGATACATACATTATCATTAATAAGTAAAACAGTCCAATTAGTATACTAAGGATTTTGAAATACAACTTTCAGTTGTTTATAAAATCTATAGAAATAATTAATGTTTACTGTTATTAGAAGAAATCATTGGACCAAAGGGACCAAAGAGGACATTTACAGTATTAGATTGAAATACTTATTAATTATAATGTTTGCTTATTAATTATGTTTATATTTAACGATCGCTGCCGCCTATGGACCATAACGCGTTGGCGGCCTAAAGAAAACGCAAACTCCGCATATTAGCCTTCATTTATAGAAAACATTCACTCTTCACTGCACATAAATTCAATGTATGGCCAAGATGCAAGAGACTTGTTAAATAGTGTCTCTACAAGAAATATACAAAACACCTAATAAACAGCTCCATCAAAATCCACTAAGAAAACATACATACCTCTGTTCAATCTGCTTCTGTATGGGGACAGGTATCCTCGGGAACAGAGTGCTGAACCAGTCCAGCTTGATGAGCATCTGGCGAACGAGCGCGCCGATGGTGGTGGAGCCGCCGCCTCCCGCGCGAGGGTCCACCTCCTCCTCGTCCTCCAGGTAGTCCACGTACCAGTCAAACAGGTCTGCAGGGGGCTGTGTGTAGCGGATGTACATGAATCCTGTAACATGGTAAAGGGGATAAGGGAAGTTCACTTTCAGATACATATAATTAAGAATTCTTAGATACCTATTACAAGTTCTAGATTATAGCTGTTGTAATTGAAAGGTTAACAGAAAATCTATTATTAGCGGTAATTTATTAACTAAAGCAATAAATTAAACAACACTAATTGCAAAAATTTTCATCAACATGTACAAATTTTGTACCCATTAAACCCAGTAATGCAAAATGGATTTTAAGGATAATAGAAATAGATGCAGTTTTCTATATTTCTTTAATATTAATATAACATTTGGAGTTTATAAGATAAGCTCAGAAATTAAATATATCTATTTCATCTAAACTTTACTTCAACATTAGATACTACTGCACGGGATTCCCAAAGGATAAGGGAGGTCATTGAAAAATAAACAAATGTGACACGTCATACCTACCAAGTGCTCTGATGTAGGGAGAGTCAGTGTGTTGCAGCAGTCCGTTGACCTGCTTGCGAGTAAGCCGCAGGGTGTACAACTTGTATAGCAAACAGAAGGCTGTGGACACTATCCCCCCGGCGCCCACGCCTCTCACCTGAAGCAAAATAAACATCCACACTGTAATATAACATACAATTAGGATCTTGATGATGAGTTTTATCGTGACTATGGTTGAAATATGGGTAACAAAAGTCAGAAAACATTTGAAATGTTAAACATTTAAAGAAAACATAAGTTCAAAACAATTTTTTGAAAATGAGTATGAGATGAATAAATGTTCATTACTGGATTCAATGTAACAAAGAAACATGAATTAAACCAAACTTGTTGGTGAACTGCCAATCACTTGCATACAATGATATAATAGGAGTACTGTTTGTACAATAAAAGTAATATAAAGTAGGAAAAACTTTCAAAAGATAATTGAAAGAATGGTCAATGACATACTCACGCCGCCACACATGCCGGTCTGACCGGCAGTCTTGCGGCTGCCGCGCTCCCACGGCTCCAAGTGCTTCACCTGGTAGTAGATCTCATCTACCACCTCATGGTATGTCTTCAGTTTGAATAAGTGCACTGAGAACAACATAACAAGCATTACTCGTCTTGTCAATCACCACCAACACTATGTATTTGTATGAGGGGTGAAAATATTCCAAATACAAAAGCAGTGAAGTACTAATGTTAAATTGTGTGAAATTTTTGTTATAATGTATGTACTGTGATACAATTGTTAACTGCACTTGTTTGTAGATAAGAACAATGAAATAAAAGTTTCTAGTAAACAATCAACAGAATGAAATATTTTGAAACCGATTGTAACGGCGATCCGAACTCCAGTGCGTTGGTATGTTTGCTTACCTACCTTTGAAGTAGCTGGAACCTTGAATATTTGCTAAGATTAAAGGGTTCAGATTCATGGTCTGTTCATTACCCCATATCGGCAGAATGTTATGTTGTTTGCCCGTTTTGCCAGGCTTTTGTTGATTATATTCTGAAAATTATTAAATATTAATAGGAGCCCATAATAGACAGCATCACCAAGTAATCGCAGCACATACCTTCCACTTCCGCCATTGAAATACTTAACACCGATACTTATCAGAAAATAGATACAGAGAAGCGTATATTCAGTAGAATATTAAATGCTACGTTTTACTTTTCAATGTTTTGCCTCCAAAACTACAAAAACAAAATAATTTACATTACGTAGTGATATGACGAAACCACACGCTAAAATTGTTCATAGACTATAAACCACAGATAATATTTGATAGTTTTGATACCAGTCGATCACAGATATTATTATAAAAAATGTAATGGTAACCATAGATAAAACAGAATACATAACCATAAAGTACAAATAATAGTTTTTTTAAACGTCGAGTTCTTGTTATTTATATGTCTGTGCTCGAGTTTTACACTTTTTTTTTATACTTTTTGCTACCTATGAATGATGACAATGACAGTTTGTCAATTTGTCATTGAGAAAACTTGACAATTTAGTGTTTTGATGTTGTTGTTTGTTATTTTACAATTTTCATACACTTTAATTTGTTACTTTTAGATTTACTAGTTTAGCTGTTAAAGTTATGGCAAAAATTAATGTATGATCAATAAAATATATTTTTTAAATATTATATAATATTTACTTTTATGTCGTAATTAATACTCATAATTAATTCAGTTGTATCCATATCAGCAATGAAAATTAAGAGTCGGAAAGTAATAGATAGCGAGGTCAGTTACTCTTACTTTACAGAGCAAACTATAATATTCAATATTTCTAAACGAAATACATGTTTTCTTATACTTTTACAGGGTAGAGAAATGATTGCTAGAATTTTTCATTATTTACGAGACGAATACAACTTCATGAAAGCTCATAATAGTGATAATTGTGATCTAAGTCCTTTAGCTAATATAACAAAACGCACGGCAGAAGCTACAGGAGTCAGTGAGCGCACAGTTAGTAGAATATTAAAAGAAGAGAAAGAACTACCTCTAACATCTTATAAATTCATATCACCAATGTCAAAGCGTCGAAGAAGAGCAGCCAAAGTTGATGTGGATGATCTGACGGTCAGTCTTATGCACTCCATAATACAAAATTATCATATAGAACACAATGAAAGCCCTACGTTGACCAAACTTCAGTCTATTTTTAGAGAAAAGTTCCAATTTAGTGGTTGTTTAAACACTCTTAGGAATCTACTTATAAAAATTGGCTATAAATGGTCTAGGTCTGCAAATAACAAGTGGACGCTGAAAAATACTAAAGAAGCTGGCCACAAAGCAAAAAGTAGACAAATTGACATTTCAATTTGAAAACACACTATTAAGAATTTTTTCATTTGGTAAATATTTCATTGTAGTATAGGAAAATAATAAGACTGTTTAAAACACTCAGATTGTACAGTTTTCATGTTCATGGGTGTTTCATTTATGTTATCTATAGATTTTTTATGAAACATTTTTCATTTTAAACTGATGAAGTTTCCCCCTGAATCAATATTTGATAAGTACTTTGGGTTTATACATAAGTCTAATTTTAAGAAGATTTGTATAAGTGAAAAAGGTATATAATAATTAATAAGCACTAACAATAAATATATGTACAAATATTTTAATACTTTAGTTTATCTTTTTAATTCCTGATTGTTAATTACAACTCAGTCAATGAATATTATCTTAGAATCAGTAATCAGCTAATCAATATTGATGTAACACATTTATAATATAGTGCTGTTTTAATATCCATTTAGATTGTTAAGAATATTTTTTTATGTAACTCACTATTGTAAATCTACCTATTATAGTTGCACAAATTTACCTGAATATGGGAGGAATTGTATCTTAATTATATTTTCTTTATACATCACACACTTCTCAGTATCATTCTAATAAGCATTATTTGAGCTACTGATTAGTAAACTTTGAAGTATTCCATATTTTAACCCTATCTTTATCCATATTAATGTAGACTTAACATGTATAATGAACTATTAGATAAATGTTACTCATGGTGTTATGCTTCTATTTCCCATAAAAAATGAAAGGAAATATTGTATTTATTCTTATGGTAAATATTAGAAATTAATTAAATTCAAAATTTATGGAAAAATGTGTTTTATTTACAAATAAATGTCAGAATTATTATCAATAATTGAATGCTACAGTGATACAAAACATTTTCAAGCAGGATATTTTTACTTGATTGTTAAGTACCTACCAAAATAAAAACCATTTCTTATAATAGTTATAATTAAAATACATTAAACTTATTGATAGTATAACTCCAAATTCATTCCATCGTGTATTTCATCTGGAAATTTGTTAAGAAAATCATTTTGGACAGAACATTATTTGGTATTTTTAAGATTTGCACATCTATGCAACAAGCATAAATAAAAAATAACTACAGCTATTTTATTTCCAACTTACCCATAAATGACTGTTTTTTACATTTAAGAAGTCAGACATGACTATGGTCCCACCTGATGGAAAGTGGTATTTATAGTCCTAGATGGTAAAACGCACTAACTTAAAAGAAGCCTATTCCAACACTGAAAAATTATAAAAGGATACAATCAGAAAGTTTGATGTGATCTTTGAAGACAGTGTACCATTTCTTCAAGACTATTTTATCATATCGTGTTCCAGTTTGTGCAGCTATTAACTTTTTTAAGTCGCCAACAGTATCATCAGGATTGCATTTTACTCGCACTTTTTTACCAAGTCGGTCATTGCAAGTAACTTCTAACATCTTGGATACTGGAAAAACAAGGTTATTTTGGAAAAATAAAAATTTGACAGTGTTGCGGAAGTACATTAATTATATGCAAATGTACGTAATTATATATTTACATTTATTACTATAATTATTTGAATACGTTTCTCTGTTTTCTTCAACTCAATTTGTTTGCCCACTTGCCCACCTATATTTTGATTTGACAAATACGGTATTATTTGTTCAGTTCAGTGACATTGACAATCACAATCACAGACTCATTATAATATATACTATATAGTGCAGATTTCTAATGAAAAGGTAGAAATAGTGCCAAACTGAAGGCAGATTATACCACAAATCTTGGTCTCTATATTGTTATAAACCAGACTTGACACTTGACTGACATTGACATAATGACATGACATTTGACAACATAACACATTGAAGCGTTACCAAAGTCAATGAGCGATTAAATTATATCCGAAAATCATACTTTGTATAATACTGTCTTTTAATATCATATAATCGAGGGATAGTAATTTATTATGTTATTCTTATTTATTGTGTTTGACTAAAATTACTTAGATCTATAGACTAAAATATCCTTGTTCTTATAACTTTTGAACCTATGTTTTGAACGTTATTCTATTTCTATCAAATCTTTTGAAAAACATCCGGTTCAATAAAGAAACTAAAAATTAGTTTACTAAATTATGAAATGCATTTATATAAAAACGTAATTATACTTCATTAGTTAATTACATTATTATTTAGTAATAATCGTTGATAACTGTATTTGAATGTTACCATATAAATGACTGTTCATTGAACAGGAAGTGGATCCAACTGTCCACACGTCATTCGAAGAAGTTGAACGAGTTTGACGACTGAAATTTCGTATTAGTGGTAGTGTTTAGGAACATTTTGTGAAAAAAAATGCAAATTCCAAATGAATATGTGTCAACAGCCGAAGACGTTGCTGATCAGGTAAAAATATTTGTTTGTTGCCGTAGTCTAGATGAATAATTTTGTATAAATCTTCATTTCTTCGTACTTTGGATAGGTAGGTTCTGTCACGTCACCGAACTTCTCATTCTTGTTGGCGCTATAAAATATTTAACGAAGAATATTATTTTATCTTTAACTGGTACTTTCTCTCGTAATACTGCCAAACACGAATCAATATAGTTGTTATAATATTTCTTAAAATTAGAGGTTTGACTGAATAGGATACAACATCACTTGGAATCTGTTAATGTTTTTCTAGGTATGCAGATGGTAAGTTTAGCTATTACCAATTCTGATAGAGGCAGGTTTAAAAATCTTCATTCCTATTTACTATATTATGTTTTATATAGTTTAAATTTGATGATAGTTATATAAAATTGTAATACATCTTTAATTAAAATGTCTTTCTTAGTCTTGAAGCTTCAACAAGATTGAAAATTGCTGCAATTCATTAATGTATCTTAATTAGAGTGTACATTTATTTATAATCATTGGATTACAGTTATTACAGGGTGTACATACAGATAAGGTTGATATTATGTATTAATTGATTGCCTCGGAAGTATTATTACTATCTCACACAAATTTTTTATTTAATATTGATAAATGTGAGCAAACGTGGTAGTCTTGAAGTTGCTCATAAAAATATTATGCTTTGTTTTGAACATTGAACCTGTAAAAGTTGATTTTATGTCAAACTTGAAATTCACCTGCAATCATACAAATTGTATTATTTTATTAATACTTTTGGGAACTCCTTTAATTTTTTCTTGTAGTAATATATTGCTTATTTAATAAAACCTCCTTAAGCATGAAAAAATTAAGTTGAACAGAGTTCCAGAGAGTACTTTTATTTCAAAGAATTTATAGGTTCTGTTCTGTCTGTTTATAAGAAGTTACTGAAAATAATACAAATAATTTACTGTACTATTAGCATACTTATAATATGACATTGAAATTTTTTATTGAACTCTATAATACAATAATAATATTATTGTAATAACATTATAATTACGGTTGCATTGGTTTCTATTACTGATTATGTAATTGTTTAATTATTTGATTCATATTCATACAATTAATTTGGTTTAAGGCAAAAATAAAATTAACATATTTCTTCCATTTTAGGATTCTTATATCTAACTATAACTGTTTATCTTATTGTAGTTATTTTTTTTTTATTTATTTACTTTGTTTTGTTAATGTGATTAAAAATAATGACAAACAGACATTACGAAAATGAGTAATTAGACTCATTCTCAGTATTACCAATTAACTAATCTTGGTAACAGTATTAGATAATACATATTACAAAATAATTGTTCATCACTACCGGTTTCACATAGCTTTTCATGTCTTATCATGCTTATTCAATATGTTGCATAAATTTCTTATCACTTAGAACCATTCTGAAATATTTTATCTGTAATACCAGTTGTTAGGACTATCTAATTGATTTCTCTGATCTGTGATCTCAAATGAAGAAAAAAATGTTTTACTCATTCACCTTATTTTCATGCTTCAATGTAACATTTTCTAATGAGTTCCATAATTGTGTATTAGTTTGTCTTAAAACAATCGGGGTTTACCTTGAACAAGGCCTTGTTTTCTATTCTGTTCATACATTTCATACACACATTGATTTCTTACCAAATTGATTGTAAATTTGACGTTAATACTGAGATATAATGTATGTTTGTTTAGCTGTATTTCATAAAAGTAATGTTGAGATAATATTACGTATGTACTTCCTATAACAATTGGAATGTTAAGAATTTTAAAGACTGAAGAATAAATATCTATTTGTTAGTAACTTAACTGCTCTGCAAGCAAGCTAGCTATCAATAGTGTTAGTCTAGCCATAGACGGCCTGCTTTAACTTAAAGCAGTCGGCTCTGGCAGCTTCAAGAAATTTGCATGTGGTTTAACTACCATACAAAAGCTACTTGAAACATACAATAGTGCATACATACTGCAAGTACATCAATGGCCATCCTGTGGGTTGACAAATAATAATTATGACTGTCATTTACACATATTATTTTATTTATTAGAGACACTAAAGATGTAATTCATTTATTCTTACGTCTTTCTTTAACAGTAAAAATAAATAAATTTGAAAATGCAATTTCAGTCGCAATTGTTATGTGAAAAAGTTAATGATGTGTGTGTGAAATAGACAAAAAAGATGAGTAATATTGCACAATAACATGTCATTGTATTCAGGTAATACGAAAAGGCAAGAATGTGCTGCCGACGGTGGCGCGGCTGTGCCTCATCTCCACGTTCCTGGAGGATGGAATCCGCATGTGGGTGCAGTGGTCGGAGCAGCGCGACTACATGGACATGTCGTGGGGCTGCGGCAAGTTCCTCGCCACCATGTTTGTTGTGAGTACTGCCCTAGATATTCTTAACACAACCATGGTAATAAAATACTATGGAAATTAATTGTTTAAAAAAAAATAAGCTTGGGACAGATTCTGGCAATTTTAGCTCCTTCTGAAGTTCAGTAAGATGTGCTTTAAACAGGGCAGAGGACTGGTTTCGATTCAGGGATGAAAGAAATGTATTCTTGGTTTAAAATAATAGGTTCCACAGTACATGTCCAAAATAATAATTTTCATATTCTGACCTATAATAGGTCCTACATTCTGCTAATGACCTTATAATAATTTTATCAGAGCTACAGCAGTTATTGTTTTTGTCGTAAAATTTAGCGAATTATTTTTGTTCTATTTAATTTTTCACCTACACTAAAAAGTGAATGTCTAGAAACGCGTGTATCAAAATATTTGCACTAGTGATTTAACCGGCTAACCGCTTTCACTCACCGAAAACGCCGCAGTGCTTTTGTGCGAAATGTCGATTGTCCAATAGCATGCGAGCAAGTGTCCCACGATCGGACGAGTTTAAACGGAACTCCGCTCAACACAATGACTACGAAAATAATTATCGTTTTATTTACTTATTTGTAAATGTCGTCTGAAGCGCCAAATCTGGACAACCTTGACCTGGCCGCTACGCGACGCTCATGATTCGCACGATAGCTACGTCACCACCGATTTCTACCTTGTTCCCCTCGATTTCATTAACTTTTAAATTAATTAGCATAATAACTATGTATTTATGCTAATTATTATGACGCCTCCATATTTCTACGTCTATATTTAAATTTACCCAAAGTTCTTAAATTATTTGATGTTTATTTTTGGGTTTGATTTGTGAGCAAATATCGTATTATAGTTAGAATTTAACCTATAATTTTAACCTGCAGTTTAGCTTTATACCGCAATTCAAAAATTGGTAATAAATTATTTAAGGATAGTGTTTAATATTCCGCACAGGTATAAGCGATGCCTTCTAATGTAGAGCGCGCTACTGATACAGCGGAAGGAGAAAGTGAAATGGATGTTACCTCCGATGTGTTTGCTATTATGTATTACACCTGACTATCTCTTCTATCTTAACGGAAAGAAACTCTTCGGCGAATTAGTATTTGCCTATTAGACTACCTACACCTAGTTGCTAATATAGTTTTGTATTATAATTAAACCTATATAGTTATCTTTTTTTAAATAAATGATAGGCTAGTGGTTTGAACATTGGGACTCCCAAAGGGGAGTTCCTGCGTTCAAAAAGATGTGGGAAGTCTGCAAATCCGCACTAGGCCAGCGTGGTGGACTATGGCCTGTACCCTCACACTGAGAGGAGATCCGAGCCCAGCAGTGGGACAGTTATGGGTTCCGTTGATGATGATGATGATCATCTTTAAAATAAAGCTTGATGGGGCGGATTTTAAGTCTGGTCGAATGCCATAAGCACCATATTATTGACGGATATGAATGCTTCAAATTTTCTCAAGTTCTTAACACGTTCAATTACACTTTATTATCAGGGGAATGCTATAGAGATTATAGATGGTGGTCTATTGTCCGCTTGTCCTTGAAGTGCAAGGAGAGCGACTACAATGCGCTTGTTTGTCTTCTATTTTTTTAATGGTAATACTGAGATGAGGTATTGCTCAATTATATTTGGCGGTTTAATAAGCAGTTTTAGTGTGTTGTATCAGTATAATTAATATAAATGATTATTGTCTAAAATTCACGTATCAACGCTTAACGATTTAGAATTTAGGAAAAGCCACATCAATTTAGCAGATTATTATTTACATAAATGTATATTTGCACGAGGTAATTTCCTGTAATTTGTAAACAAAAAAACCTTTGTAATACTTAATTTCCTAGGACATTATGGCACGTGTATTTATGTACCATTTTAAAATAGTATTTTGTTCGCAGATAATCAATTTCGTGGGCCAGCTTGGCGGCTGCGTCATGGTGCTGGGCAGGATAAAGGTGGACATCGCGTGTGGGGTGCTATTCTTCATAGTTGTTTTACAGGTAAATATTTATCTTGCATTCGGGTAGGTACAGGTTATCTTTTCGCAGAAGTTGCGTCGACGCGGGAGATCCGAATATAATTTAGATATATTAATCTATATTCTGTCGTAATCTGAAAATTCAAGCACTTTCGTTGGCAAATAATGGAAATCAGTGGCGATTACTGAAGTAGTTTACAATTGCTCAGTGACGTCATTTGTGTAGTCTCCGTCACCTATTGAATGAACCATGATTTTATTGATAACATTGTTAGCTGGCTAATGGGCTTGTGTCCTAAAATTTTTTTATTGATTTATTTTTTGCTTTGTTAGATGTATAACCGAAATAACTAAATATTACTAGAAAATTCGATCAGTAACATTATTAATTACAACTTTTAAAAACCTTATTTGAATTTGCCACGAAAACGCTCATACTGTCATGGCGTCTCGGATGACGTCATAAGGTCAAATTACTATTAAAACGCAGTGTTGCCAACTCTGAACTCTGGCGGATGGTAGATTTGTTAAAAAAATACGGCAGATTTTTGAAATTATGTTGTAATACAGTATTTGAAATACGGTAAAATTATCTTGCATATTTAGCAGTGAAAAAAACACTTATAATTTTAACTTTTAACAGCGTTACCAGATTTGGGATTTCGGCATTTAAACATTTTTCAAAAAATTACTGCAT
>LGAG01000306.1:589029-611106 GCA_001278395.1 Lerema accius | reverse complement strand
GACACAAATTAAAGTATAAATAATAATTTTATGTTAAAACAAATTTATGTTTACTTCTAAATATTTTTTAAATGAATGAAATAATTAAAAGTAGGTCCAAGATTGTTTACTTTTTCACGCAAGATCATTGAAACGGAGTAGATAATACATACAAAACTCACTTATAAAATCAACATAGATTAATATCATTAACAATATCGCAGACTACGGAAGGCACCATCTAATCTATAATAATTACCATCTAGCCGTTAGTATTAAGTACTATAAAATAAACGTCGCCATTATCAACAATTAAAACAACATTGAAATCTGATGGAGACTGAAGATAAATAATGTGATTCGAAGGCACTTGCATTCTAATCGCACACTAATTGAACTTCTAATACATACCGACCTTAGGTCATTTGAAGGCTTAATTATTACTAACGTAATATCTATGGTCCAGTATATATTATATCTTATATGTTCCATTATGCAGGTATCTATGTTCTAGTATCTATGGTTCTATGGTCGATTTTGAAACTCTTTTTTTTTCTAAACAAACCAGTAACTTCGTGAATTTAAATTTAGGCCAAGGTATTAATTAATATTCAAATAATATCTTTAAAATATCTTTAATATTCCTATAACGGTTAGAGCGTGAAGAACCCACAAACATCCAAACATCTTTACAATCTTTCACATTTATAATTTTAGTAGGAAGTAGGATAAAAACCAATAAAATAAAATCATTATTAATCTACAGTAGATTACTTACATGATAAGGAAAGTGTGATATGATACATAATACATGTAGTATATCACGTGTTTCACGTTGGGTTGTCGGAGCTATAACTCTTTTCCACGTCGAGGATCATAATAATCATAAGTCAAACACGACGAGCGCACTGAACGCGGTCACACGCCATAAAATATTGCTCACGTAAAAAATACGCGGGACGCGTTTGGAAACTGTGACCAACAAGGGGTTGTAATAATTCTTTAAATGTGTATAAATGTTTTCATAATTTCGACTCTCATAATGTAGCTTTGATAAATAATAATAAATAAACGCTAACACACTCATACCCTCTCACTAGGATTACCTGTGTCGCGGGTGGCATAGACAATACAAAGAACATCACTAACACCCATGACCCGAGAACAAACACTTATCTGTCACATAAATCTCTGCCCCAGCCGGGAATCAAACCCAGGACCCTTCGCTTCGCAGGCAGTGTCACTACCAACTAGGCTATGGAGTCGTAACAAATAATATTTTTTATCGATCTCTGGTTTATTAAAATTCAGTATTATAATAAGAGAGTAAGCAAAGAGTAAACTCTTATCCGTTCGTTGATCTTAAAATTAGGCAGCTCAAGCGTCAATAAGGAATAATCTCCCTAATAATTATGAGAAAAAAATATCGACTTTGTTTAACTTAACCGATATAAACTTTTCAATTTATTACCTCTGTTCACATCAATACGATTTTATCGTGAATCGATTTAATCGGTTACAAATCATTACGATTCAAAAAATCTATTCAATTCAAAAGCACTATGATAAACAGGTATCATACATAGCGCATAGTAAGCTTTTTCTCACGGTCATATACCCATTAAAAGTATTTAGAAATCATTATTCCATTACACGTATCACCAGCAAGTAGTAGTAGTTTGTAGACTAGCGTAATTATTTAATTGTTTACAATTACTCATATTTGCAAATACGCGCGTGATCTCCGAGATATTATCTATTCCACGCCGCGTCGTTGCCACAACTAGTTATGTTGCAAGATGTGATTTATCGTGTTGACGATATTATTATAGTATTGCATTGGTCTACCGGTCTTCTGTTGAAAGTCATCTCATGAGTCATCAAATTGCATTTACAAAATAAAATGAATTTAATTTATCTACATCACAACAAAATTAGTTACAAATAGTTACCTACTAATGTCCTGCCTCCTACCTGTAGTCTTTTAACTCGTCATAAAGGAACCCAAACCTGTTGCTGTCTTTAAAAGTTACCTACTATATTATTAGTCGTCTACTTTTTTCCATCTCACAAGTATTAACACTTTAAGATCTTTAGGCGTATCATTACAGAATGATACAGTTTATTGAAATGAATCTCAACTGTAATCAATTAAAATCTGGGCGTGAAATGTAAATGGAAAAAAACCCACCCAACTGGGTGGTCTACAATAATTGTAGAACATTTAGAATAACTACCAACATAAATCAATAACACTATTATTATTACGTGTCTACATCACCACCAGGCGGTTGGTTGTACCTTTAATAATCCTCAGTTCAAGATCATCGCGTGAAAGGATTTTTTAGACTTGCCTCAAAGAAAAATAGTCTGAAGGGGACCTCTCAAGTGAGTTTTAACCCTACGCCCTGTAGCTTTTAAGTTCAAATTATAATAACGAACGCAAAGTTGACAAATCATCACCGACACGAGTGTATGCCGATGATATTATGCGTAGACACGCGTACGAACCGCGTCCTACGGCTGTTTACTGACAATTCTGCGCAATTAGAAACGCACCTTATCGTCACGGTACAAAACAGCATTTCCAAAAGCTAGCCTCCGGCGCGTCTTCATATTGGAAACTCAAAAGCAAAATACTGATTCAATTCCAGAAAACGCACCCGTATATCGACTTTGTTGCTACGTACAATAGAGTTGTAATTAGAATGGAGGTATTCATTAAGGGGTAGTGAACTGTTTGCCCGTTGCTTTTGTACTGGTGATAATCCGCGAGCGGCGTGCGTGCGCGCGACGTCAAACGGACATGCCCTTAAGGCGGCGTGGCGCAGATTAAAAATAAACACTTTTTTTAATGAATAAAAGGCGACAGATGACATGAATTCTTGCGGTAATGCTGCCTGTAGAATGCAAGAATTACCAGTGCAAGATTAAAGCGAGTGCACATTTTTCAAAGCTTAATAAATGACGGGATAGGCTTAGCGTGTTCGTTTACACGCTGACATCGAGTTATGCGAGTATTGGATGCTTTATTTTTTTTGAATTCTTTATTTTTCTGATTTATGAACTTTTAAATTTATTTCCAGCGTTTTTTTTTCTTTGAATGATTTTATAACACAGTTGCACATTTGATTTATTTTCAAATAGGAATCAAAATACCAACATTCTCTATCTGTTAATAAAACACCAAATAAAGTCAGTCGTTAGACGTAACATGTACATTACTCAAAAGATTAGTCAATCCGACTAATGTCATACCTTTACTGATTATCAGCGTCCATTAGACAAGCTCTGTTCTCAGCCGAAAACAAAACAAGTCAATCTATTAGGAGCTTCTATTTGAATATTCGGCTTCATCTAATACAACTTAAACGGCGGGCCATAGACAAGAGGATGTTCCATCCATCACCGTCATACGCCATCATTTGCGCCGCGCCGCCGCCCGCCATACTGCTCCGAGCGATCCCCGTATTGGATCCCGCCTGACTAATGGCCCCGCCATCGTCCAAACTGATTTATTAAATAAAATTAACGTCCTCTTGATAAACGACCTCCTTAAACGCAAATTCCCGCGCAAATCGAACTCGACGTTCATAAAAACGACGAGAAACTTAACGCTCAAGAAACGATTCTTTTCCCGTCGACTTAATCCCGCCATTGATGCTACTCTTACAATAAGAACATGTAATTTTCTGCCGGATTCGACAAAGTATATCGACAATGGTTATTCAAATTGTATTTGTATAGTTTCATAAACAAAAAATATTGTTTTCACGCACGATCTGAGTCGCGGGGAGTATAAATCAAGGTCCCTATACAAACCCGAATGCCGTGAAGCTTAGGGCGTGAGCTAATAAAACGAGGGTTGCGTGCACCGACGAGATGGATACAATAAATAAATGCCATAATTAACAGTATTCATACATCAAATTACTCCACCGGCCCGCAAATTTCAGTAAGCGACACAATAAGCCGACACAATGGAGAATAGAATAGGCTCGAATTATATGCGTTTGACAGTTGGCGGCCATTTTGTATTGTTAGACAAAATGGCAGAGGTCAGTTGGCGAGGGTGGCTCACAGCGGATGTTAGAAGCATCTGTGATACTTTATTGCACTTAATTGTACCCAGTTTTATGGTCGGACAAATTGACGAAATTACCAATCATTGAACTCCGTATTTCAACCTTTAATTATTGCAGAATATTTATTTTATTTATAGCCTATTATGACTTAAATATTAATTCGATTTATCTAGATTTTTTGTCGATGTTTGCGTATGTCTGTGCAGGTAGGTATCAATAAACATTAACAGTAATTGATAAATAATTTATATCTAAATTAATATACCTACATAACAAACAAAACGTTATCCGTTAATGAATTTGTTTTGCTAGGAAATTAATTACGTCAATGAAATCCCGCGTAATTAAATCATTATATCAATTTTGTACCGCGAATGCCGACACTGATCATTGACCTGTACACTAAAAGTTTGTTAAAATCATGGCATAACTGTTTCCAATATAATCATACTAATATTAGAAATGTTAGTTTGTAAAGATGTTTGAGTGTTTGGATATTTGGATGTTTGTATTTGGAAGCTAAAACTTGGCACACAGATAGTTTGCATACAGGAATAGGATATAAGATAGATTGTATCTCGATTATAGGTTCCCTTGGGATAAATCCAATATAATTTTAAATACTCTTCCGCGGGCGTCGCCTAGTTATATCATAAAGCCCTCATATTCTACTACCAGAATCTCATTAAACTTGTGAATGCGCCGAGTTCAAAGGTTTTGGTTGAGAGCCGCTCGTAAGAGGTGCGCTGTGATGTAATTACTGTCATTTAAGACTCTAACCTTATTGTTAGTTATTGTGAGACATCGTAAATAAATACATCAATATTATCCAATGATGAAGGTAATAGGTAAGATGTTCTAATGCTAGCTATTAATCGACTGATAAAGCTCTACTTAAGCTATCATTCAAATTCAAATCATTTATTTCGTCTTAGGAACTAATAGCTCACTTAACGAACGTCAAAAATTTAAAATATTCTAAATAACACAAAATGCATTTTAAAAAGGAAAATATAAACAAACAGGTTACAATAACACTTCCTAAAGTCTCGATAGACAAAACCTGTCATATCATCGGCTTTATAAAAGACAATAATTATACTTAAGCCTAGGTAAGCTAGTGTTGGCCGGGAGGAAAAAAAGCCGGAGGAAAAAAACTCCCGGTACCCTTTATAATTACATTACGTAAAAACATTAATCACCAACATTATCTAAAATTACAAACCATTGTACAGTAATATTAATTGCGGATAATTAAGCTTTTATGTCCAAGAAGTTGACAATAAACGCGGCAAGCTCCCTGCCAAGTTCCACAGACCAACAATAGTTCGTCGCGCACTAGTTCCCGCCAGAATCGCAATTGGCTTCCGCGCCGAATAATTATCATTGCAATCCGGTTCCTGCTCTTTAGATCCTAGAAATAGCTTCATTTTTAAATCCTTTTTGTAACTACCGAAATTAAAGTGTATAGAAGTAAGTAGATATGCGTAAATATTGTTGTTATTGAAGCACTTTTTTAATTCTTTTTTATCGTAATTAAGAACTTACTCATATTCGTATTTTACAACTGACCTGACGTCTCTTCTAAAAGGAAGAAACAACTAAGGACAAAATACCGTTATGTTATTATGATAAAATGATAAAAGTAAGTCAATTATGATAAAATTAAAAAAGTCACAGTACCAGCGCGGTTTATTATATTATCAACCAAACATCAAGGCAATTATATTTACTGTTTAACTTCTTATTATTTGCAATTTAAACTATTTTTAAACAATTTTATAACATCTAACAATAAAAACATTTAGCTTCAGTTAAGTAATTGTAAATTAAATATTTAAGAGAAACAAAATACTACACAGCAAAGACAGCCCAAAAAATATAGTATAGACGCAATCTTCGGAACAAAAATGCGTGGTAGGGAAAACAATAACACAAATGATGACGTTTCCCGGTACATTGCTCGGCAGACCGTGCTCGGTGACATACGTCAGATCGTAAAAAAAAATCTGAACACTGAGTCTATTATATTTATTGGTCTGAGACAGCAAAACAAACGAATCCCATACCTCCTTAATTTAGCTCCATAGAGGAGTCTATAAATAAGAGCAAACGGAGCTTCAGTCGAAAATATTTGTAGTAAATGCTTTGCTGACGTTTTTATTTCGTCACCTAATTATAGTGGGCGAGTTTAGTCCTTACCCGGCGTGCGGCTTGCGGCTGCGTCATGCAGCTGCGTCACGCGGCTGCGTCGTGCGTCACCGAGCCGGAAGCCCAGACGGCAGTTATGAAATACTGGGATTTGTTTACTGGCTGCCGTTCCAATATCACTCGTAAATCTCTCCTGAATGTAGCTATTATAAGTCCAGGTTGATATGTAAAGCCCTGGCCACACTTACGCGCTGTGACAGTCATGTTTTTAGTTTTACCGTAATCCTGTGACGTACCTGAAACAATCAAATGAGAAATTAGCCTAAAACATTTTTTTTATTATTTTGAATTAAAGTTAAGTGGTCACATTTTAGACGCAGCGGCAGCGGTATTACATGTAACCTAAAATGTTGTTTGAAAAGAGTTGGTAGAGATTCCGATGATATGATGATAGTGATCAAATGTCTTGCTGATTACAAAGACTCATTGAATTTAATTTTTGCTTACATTCATTCTTATAATACGTTATTTACATAAAGAACGTTACCAAAGAACTGAAGTGTGATGTGAAGAGGACATTGAACTTAAGTCCTTTTGCCTGTATTCAGTCTCATTTACGTTATTTTTTATTTGAATAAAGTTATCCGAGGTCCGAGGTGTGGTGTGTCCGCGTCCTTACTCCCAGTATATTTGTGGCACCGCGAACGATCGCGTTACGATTTATGACGTGTTTTGTAACGCTGTCGTTAAACGTTTTTCATGTGACGCTCAAAGGGGTACATGTTTGTACCTACGTTAATTTTGACGCGGGACTTGTTTGTCTCTGTGTGTGTGTGTGTGTGTTTGTGTGTGTTTGGAGCTTCGACACAAACAAATGCAGCTTATATTATAATAAGAGTTAAAAGAATGTTTATTTCCATCTGTCTTAAGTTGAAACTAGTTCCTTATGAACCTTGACGCTCAAAGAATACGCGCTCACACAACGCTCTAAGCATCTTCATTTGAACTTAGACGCATATGTGTTAAGTCCTTAAAAATATTACGTCATGCCCTTGCGTTAACGTTGACAGTCAAAACAGAAAGAAAATTAGTAATTATTAATAGAAAAAAAACCGGTAGCGATACATTGGGAGGTATGGTAGGTAGGTAAGTATTTTAATAAAATTTATAGCCACTAACAATCGAGATGAATCCAATGACACCTTATACGTTAAAATCCGCCAAGCCGATCAGGCTGTAGAGCGTACCAAAGAAATGGGCATACAGTTACATAAGCTCGAAAAACGTAATTCTCCTAACGCACTTTTAAAAAGCTCTCACGATACACTTAGCAAAAATCGATCGAATTTCTTTAAATGTTAATAAAACTGTAGCCACATTCAACAATGCCATAACCGTTTGTCGTCGATGCAGGCCGTGGGCGAAACGACCGTCCGACAAACATCGACAAAGTTCATCGACAAATCGTTCGTTCTGTCAACGCGCACCGTACACGGACATTCGCAGTAACGACCCTTCTTAAATAAAATAAAAAACAAATAAACACATAAAACTGGTAGACAAACAAATCGGACGAACGTCTTTAAAACATACGACACGACGTCGTTATCTTGCTACGAAATATTTGAATATCGTGATATGGATAAATGAAGCAGTTTTGTACAACGAAAGTTGTACTGAGGACATTTTCTGAGGTTATAATTTTTCATTTCTTAAACTTAACACACTATTTGTCTAATCTTACACAATTAACTAAAACTATAAGTACTGAATCTCCGTGTATAGTTAATTAATATGCACGTTAAGTATCGATCATCGGTAACTTAAACAACTTTAACACTTATCGTCGACTCGAGGCAACGGATTACACTATTTATGTCGTACATTGTAAAAATCATGTATCTTTAAAAAAAATGAAGAAGCAGTGTGGGCGGCCAGGACCTCCTTAAATCAATTATATTGTCACATTAACATTAACGACGTCAATCTTACAAAAACTCGGACATTTCACATAAACACAGACGATTATCACATTTAAATACCACGTAATAAGCGCTACTTTTCTTAACTCGCGTGTTCTTACAAAAGGACATTTCTGTGAAGAGTCGTCCATACAAACAAATGAATGAGATATAACTTCCGCGGGGAATGAAATTGAAATTAATGAAAAGAGTTTGGTCTATTCGAGTAGTGGATGTACTCGTTGAGCTTTGAAGCTTCGAACAATGATGGAGTTATTAAGAGCTTTCGTGATTGATTTGGGTATTTTAAAGGACAGGGGACATGAGCAATTTAGTGTTAGTAATTCTATGTTAGTGATGTTTTATTAGTGTTGTACATGTAACTAGCAACACAAGGAATCCTTGTATAGGGAAGATTGTATAAAAAGAAAACCGGGGAGGTTTTTCCTTTCGACCAACCTCAGTTCTTTTAGATTTAAAGTATTTAAGTGCATTTTACTTTAGGGTTACAAATGGATGTCAAAATTTACTTTTAAACACCGAAAGTGAGAGTTTGTATTTCTAGTTGAACTTCAGTTTAGAACAGAATAACCGATCTACACAAATGTGAACTACATGTTATAATTTGTATACTTTCCAACATAGCCCCAAATTTATATTGTGTTCAATGGCCCAACTTACCTTAAGACCTCTCCTAGCAACATAACTCCCAGTATGTAGTAAAATATGTAGAAATAGCGGAATTCTCGGGAATGCAAACGACTTGAATTCCCTTGTAATTGTAGTAGAAAAGTGTTTTGTTCACCGTAGAAACTTTCAAGCTACATTCCTTGGTTCCTTATAAAGGTAAGCTATGAATATCCATACATGTGTAGTGTGTGGCGTCGATCCCAGTACGTTGCCGTTCTCGGCCACATAATTGAAACGTTAGGATGCCATTGTGCCTATAATTACACTAAAGACTGATTGATGTAAAGGGACTCAGAACAACGGCTTGGCTTATGTTCGAATGCTAACTTCATACATGTTAGTTTAAAGAGACCATAAGCAATTGTTGCTAAGTTATGCCATCTTACAAGAGCATTGATGAGTAGATAACTATGAAGACTTCGGTTTGTTTAAGTTTGTAAATTATACGGATTTTGTGTATGCAATGTACAGTGTAAATTCAAATTAAAATGCAAATAATTTATTTCGCCTTAGGAACTAATAGCTCACTTAACGAATCTCAAAACTTAAAATATAAATAACATTATAATAAATTAAGATAAAATAATTTACATCAATTTAATAAAAAGTACATAGATATTTTTGCTCGTGACTGTACCTAAAGTCTCGTTAGACGATACCAAATATATTATCAAAGTATCAATGTATCAAAGATACATTATACTTAAGCCTAAGTACGCTAGTGTCAGCCGGGAAAAAAAACGTCGAAGGAAAAAGCTAAAAGCTGTTAAGCATATTAAAAACCAAATAATATTGTCTTAACCATGCATAGTAAAGAAAACACAAAATTTTACGGAATAGGGGGCACTGTATTAAATGCACTATAAAACATAATAAAGCCTATGTCATTTTCATAATGGAGATGAAATGAATAATAAACATTACTTTTTCGAAGTCGGGCAATAATTAAATAGTTTTACTGTCCGGAAAACGATCTCAAAATGGATCAGAACCCACGTGCTGTCAGTATCAGAGGCAAGCTAGTAAGCTAGTGAGCTGAGGAGTGCATTCAGCGAATCTCATTCGCAACAAGCTAGCTATTCAAGTCGAGCTGTCTCAGATCATTAGCGGATAAACACGTCAGCTCATCGTACATTGGATGATGTAGTTACTGGAGTTGTAGAGATATGTTGTATGAGACTGGACAGTGCTCTTAAATATTTGACCATATTTTTAGGGTTCTGTTCGTAATAGGTTAAAACGGGACTCTATTACTAAGATTCTATCTGTCTGTCTGTTAGCAGGCTGTATCTCATAAACCGTGATAGCTAGATAGTTAAAATTTTCACAAATTATGTATTTCCGTTGCCGCAATAACAACAAATACTAAAAATAAAAAAAATATTAAGAGGAGTCCCCATACAATAAACGTCTTTTTTCATAATTTTGCTCAATATTAACAACGGCAACAGGTAGACGCTTAAAATTTTCACAAAAACGTAAGTATTTACAAGAAACGTGATTTTCTTTTACAGATAATGTGTACGGACCCATCGTGCGCGAATCCGACTCGCACTTAGCCAGTATTTGTAGACGGTAACGTGTTTGAGTTCGTCGAGGTATTGGAGTCTTAAATAATGCACATCACTTTCCTTTTCTCATAATCACTATTGTTATAGGTACTTGTATACTTTATTTTACTGCTGTTGTTATACCCAGTCACAGTCTGAACCTTATTCGAAGTAGCCATGCCAAAAAAAACATGTCATTAATGGACGGCCCTAAAGTATGCGCCGAGCGTAGCTATCAGAAACGAAGTACAAGTTACAATACATGAATAACTTCAGTTCCTCTCTATTACTCTCTATTTAGTGGTTTAGCCGCCGGGCTGTTGGTTGACTGCGTGCCAACTCGGTTGTGGAGATAAGTCCGACAAACACGCGGTTGTAAATAACTGTTATCTACAGTTTTTGGAAGCGAATTAGTGCATTCCGCTGCCTTCATTCCAGCTAGGGACGCGCGATGCGTTGGGTTGAAAAATGTGTTTATTTGTGAGCTAAGTAATGGAAGTTATGAGTTATGATGTCTAAGTCTAGTCTAGTATGTGTGTCTACTGAATGTAAGTATAGTGTTTATCAAACTATGTAAGTGTCTAATATTGCATGCATTTATAAAGTTATCTTACAAATTAAAGGCCTGCCATCGCTCATAAAAATATTAACGTAGCAAGCTACTAGTAATTTTTTTTTTTAATTCATAACTTCGAAGATTATCTCTTACACACTAACCTACCACTTTACAATATTAGTACTTAAATAAAAAAGGCTTCATCCGAGTGAAAATATGCTTTTACATTCGCCCGTCGAATTTCAGGAGAACGATGCCAAAGTCACTTTTTAATTGAAGTGATCCATCTCAGTCGAGAATGTATCGATACATCTGCGACCCTACTCACAGGGAGGAACAAATACATTAAAGTACTATTACCTATTACATTTAATCTTCGGAAACAAATTATAAATTGTTAGCCGGCATTTCTGATGCCTCTATCTTCCATTTCTTTAACAGTTGAGATTTTTTTTGTATTAATTAATATCTAACTTCTGTGAGTTTATGACAACCGGAACAGAAATTCAATTGATATCCAACCAATTTCCTAAAACGATCCCATTCCATACTCGTAAGTCCACAGCATATTCAGGTAGACAAGTAGATCCTCACTATCTTTTGACTACTTTTACAAAAGACGAGACAATAGATATGTTCGGGTAAAAAAACGTAGACAAGGTTTTGTTGAAGCATTGTCGTGGTTTTTGCGATGCCATTAGACAGATATACAACGATTTATTGCCATTTAAAGCGAGGTGGTCGGCGAAAAAAACGATAACTGTATCAGCGTTTAAATGTCGTGTAACCGCGTAATGGACGTGTTCTGATAATGATGGTATCTTATAGATACTCCTCATTTACTAATCACTTTGTCCGGTGGAGAAATTAGTATTAGCTAGAAACGTTCGTATACCAAACAGAAATCTTGACCTGTATAGCAATTTGTTTTAAATTGCAAACAATCAATGTCTACAATCACGATTGGATCTCAGCGGAATAGTTTGACCTCCTTAAGATTTTGTTAAGACAATGTATAAATTACTACATAAGGAACCCAAATAATAATAAAAAAACGCAATGTTTATTAAAATTTTAAAGTAAATCTATTTTCTCACGACAAAGGTCTTAAATATTTCTGCCGCCACCATAAAAGGCATGTTGGAAGCCTGGCGCTTCCGCACTGTTATTCTAACCCAGCCTTATACAGTAACTGTAACAATGACTAGGATTCGATATACTGCGCGCCTTCGTTACACAATACTATCATATACTTCTACTACAATCGTACCTATACAGAACAATAAGTCTGCTAAATTAAAAATAAATACAAATGCTTAAATTAAGTTCAATTAATTAGGTTTAGGCAGCACTAAAATTGTTTGGTCTATTTGCAATTTTTTAAGACAATGTATAAATTATTTAAGATTAGACCTTGTCATTACGTTAATTGAATCATAGTCGGTTCTCACTATAATCGTAGTAGTATTTGCTTACATGTTAATTAAAAATTCGTAATTCCTTGGATTAGCTAGTCCGATAGTATAAATAATAATAAATAAATAAACGCTCACACACTCATACCCCCGTAGTAGGATTAACTGTGTCGCGGATGGCATGAATCGGCGGATGGCACAAATAACACATCACTAACATCCATGATTCGAGACCAAACATTTATCACACATATTCATCTGCTGCGGCCGGGAACCGCACCCGGGACCCCTAGATCCGCACTACCAACAAGGCTACAGGGTCGTATATTCAGACCATCCGTGTATTAAGAGATTTTTATAAAGCTATGATTATAAATAATATTCAAGTTACAACTCTATCGTTGTTGGTAACGCATCTTTAACAATATTAAACTAAGATTAACAAGAGTTAAAGTTTTGTGTATAAACTATGGACGACATAGTTAATTGACTTTGTCCGAAATTGGTTTAATATTCTAGTATCGTCTAGCATCTCTACGTAGTAACCAAACTGGTAAGTTTACTCAAACACTACCTTCAAGATACTTCAAATTTCCAACTATTGTTAACAACAAGTTCCAAGGAGCATTACTAAGCCTCGTAAAGCTTTGGTGCAGTGTTGTGCAAATGAGCTTTTAAGTTGTGTCGTCGAATTACACGAACATTTTTATCAAACATTTCAGTATTGGGAGGAAGATATTTTCTATACGCATAAGTATTGATACATTTTTTTATTAAAATTTACTTGCTCATAAAATGGATAAAATTACACGCGTATGGATAATTTTGTTACTAAAAAGGACTAGTTAGACGTGACGGGACTGTAGATAATTTTCAATATTTAATTCTATTTATCCGTTATCCTCAGTTACATAATTGTCAAATCGCGTATCATTATTTATCTCTTTTTAATTTAACTATTAAATATCACGATAATGGATGGATAGGTTAACATGGCCGCTAGACCATCACTGGGCTAATTGGAGAAAAAACACTTGCTAATTTTAGTATTCATTCTTAATCAAATAATAATACTAACCAAATATACTGACAACCCTGATTTATCACGTTACGTCAGTTTATTACCAATAAGAACATCGTACACCGATAACAGTATACCGATAGAAAACAATATAGAGCTATCAAGACAAGTATCTTTATGAGATCTCTCCAATAACAGCTCCTGAGATAAACTGCATACTTTATTACCTGCGCCGTGCATTCCTGTCTGTTACGTCGTCTGCGGTAAATAACACGAATATTTCAAATTCTAGATATTGCGACATCCGCCTTGATAAACAGTGGGGTCATTTTTCATTCCAACATTAACTGACGTAAAATATCTTGTTAAATTTTATGATGAATTCTTGTACTGTTATTGTTGTTTTATTAATATCATGTGTTTATTATAATTATAATTTTCATTACTTTTTTTTATATTTCTTTTAGTAGCTAAAAACGTTCGTTAAGCACCGCAACATAAGTACGAGTACTTTTACACACTGACGATCGCGCAAAATACCAGAAATTTTACTAGAGAGACGATGTATCCAAATATCCTCAAAAGCGTCTCACCTTATAAATGAACGCCCCTTAGATAATAACGTTAAATTTTAGGCTGGTTCCCAACTATGACGTGAGACTGTATGTATGTACCTACCTATATTGTTACACCCAAACTTTATATCAAGTACCTACATTCAGGCAATAAACTAAAGGAATAAGCTCAATCCCTTCGCGTATTAAAGTAGATAAATTAAATAGAAATTTACCACCAACTTAACCAACAAAACTCAAAAGTACCCGTGTAAATACCAAAGCTTGCCAATTTGAAATGTCTAAATACCATAAATACCACTGAAATAAAAGCAACGCACGATATTGAATGAACGAGCAAACGGGGAGAGACAACAGACAACAGATACTAAACCCATCCGCCTTCTTTGAACAGCCAAAGGGACCAACAAAGCGAGTCGAACGCATCACAATATTATCAATCACTCGCACACGGCGCGGACTATAAAATAAATCTAAAGATCAACCGGAAACTTTTATACGAGGCGGCTACGACACGACGCCGACCGCACGCGTCGTGTCGCTATCGTAGTGTCAGCCGAATTGGGGACCGATTCTGCTAATCAAAAGAATTTTATTATCGAGATACCGGAGATTCGTTTGACATAGCGACATATTATGAGTTTTGTAATTATACTACTTGTTTTCAATGACAAATTCGCAAATACAGACCCAATAAAGACTAAATTGATGCATTCGCAATTTAATAGACTTTGAATCTTGTTGCTACGTTTCCAATACTTTCAGTAATATAACTAGCACAGACCAAAAAATATATAGACGCATTCTTCGGAACAACGAAGACTAGTTCGGAAAATTAAAACATAACGTTACTAACAAATGATAACGTTGCCCGGTACATTTCTCGGCAGACCGTGCTCAGTGATATTATGTCAGATGGTAAAAAAAACTTGAACTCACTTTTTGTTCTGAATACTGAGTCTATTATATTTTTTTGTCGGAGAAAAGTAGATCTATTTATTTAGATGTCTATCCCATAGTAACTTTCTAATAGATAATCAGGTTACGGACACTAATAAAGTGAACAAAAGAAACTTTGTGATTAGATTTCTTTATCATCATCATTGTTACTTAAAAGTGTGCCACTTCTGGGCTCGGGTCTCCCCACAAAATTGAAATACGGAGCATAGTCTACCACGCCAGCCAAGTGTGACAGACAGACTTCATACATCTTTAAAAACTTTATGGGGAGTTCTCAGAGGTGCAGGTATCCTCATGATATTTTTCTTCATCATGATTGGAAGACAGACAATGCACAAACCATTGATTTCTTTGTGGTATCAGTAAAAGTTCCGCAGACAACACTTACAATAAGGAGTATTAAATATTACTTTAAATCTTTTTCTAATTATGCCTTCAATAATGAATGGAATATTTTTAACATAGACATACCAGTAGGTACACTAAAGGATTTGATCTAAGATCAAACCTAATGACAAAAGTTGTTAGGAAACTATCTAGGTTTATCTGTTAGGCTGACATGTTAAGGTTTTGACCTAATAGCGGTCCCCAGACCCTGAAACGTCGTTAAAACTAAATCAGCTGGTAACATAAGGAAACCATTTGGACATTAAAACGATAATAAACAAAACAATCTCAACCGATCGAGACTGGTCGCGTGAATCATCCCCGCACTATCCAACAGGGATTTACTTAAACACTCAATTTATTGTCACGTCTTCTTGTAAGTATTTTGGGAGATTATAAAAAAGGTTTAATTTCACGAAGTGGGCTCGATCTCGGTATACAAACAGTTGTTGTATTTTTAGGGTTCCGTAACTTTAAGGTAAAAACGGGATTACTAAGCCTCCGCTGTCTGTCTGTTTGTCATCAGGCTGTAGCTCATGAACCGTGATAGCTAGAAAGCTGAAATTTTCACACATTACGTATTTCTGTTGGCACTATAACAACAAAAAAATAAAATATTAAGGGGGGTCCATATAATAAACGAGTTTTTTTTTCGTATTTTTTTCAAATCAACACGACAAACGTAATTTTATAAATGGTACGGAACCCATCGCCAGTCCGACATGCACTTGTTTATTTTTATTTCTGACTTTTATGGATTCAGTAACACAAAGGATTCTTTCTGCTTCGATTATTTGATTCGATTGAACTTTACAATCCATTTTAAAAAGTAACTGAGTTCATTCAAAATATTCAAAAGATTCTTAATTCAATCAAAGCACTAAAATATAATCAGAGCTAATCAGTTATGAGGAGACCCATGCTCTGTAATTTTTGAGGCTAATTAATATACCTAGCAGGCCAATATGGTATACCTAATAGGCCAATGATATAAGTAATTCTGAATAATATACTTCGTACAGTAAAAAGCATAAAACATAATTAAGTTCTAGCAGTTATAAAGCTGCTGAAACAAATGACATTTGCACGGAAAATCTGTAATACTCGGCAGTGGAGGCGTAAGCTCGTAATCCTAATGGAAACCACAAAAGGCTGCGATGGAGCAAAAAATACGCTATTTTGTTCAGGCAATATTGTTATCTTGTTAGGTAGAAAATGTAATCAACGGGTAACGTTCTAGCAGCCCACACAACTGGCCCACTGCTGGGCTTGGGCGTCAGACTGAATGTAGGCATTGGTTAGATTGAGTTATAGTTAAGTGAGCTATTAGTTACTAAGACGAAATAAATGATTTGAATTTGAATTTAAAGGTCTTTCATGCCAAGAACACTTCGGGTGGATTTTTGGTTGGCAACGTAAGTTGCTGTACAGACTTCAATAACGCTCTTAATATTCCTACAAATTAGATAAAGCTTAAATTTTCGAACCTAGCTTAACTTCAAGCTAGAGTCCAAAGTATCGAACTCGGGACCGAATTTGAACATTTAAAAACCACTGAACATGTAACATACTCGTAGCATTTAACATTCTACTCTTTCATCGAATAAAATGTTTGATTCATCTGCAGACGTACTTTTTGCTCGCGTCTCATCTTTTGAATTGAATGAACTGATCCCGTTTTTGTCAAAACACATTATGAATTCCTTCAATAAAATTACTACGGTTAGAATTCTCAGAATTCTGTTTAGGATAATATTAAATACGTAATAAAATAAATTATTGTTGTCTATTTATATTTACTGCTTAATTTAACTCCATCTCTTTAATGGCTTTGCTGAGTATGGATTTCTTCTAGAGTGTATTCTGCCACACTGATCTAACTGGTGACCATTATGTGGTGAATATATAAGTTTTTTTTTTTGATTCGTAGCTAACTTAACAACCTGTGGGGCTGCCTCTGAGAATGAAGCATTATTTATGTATCCTCAATACTAAACACCACCAAAGAAATAAAATAACCCACTTTTTACCAGCTACCTAACACTAAACCGCTACCCACCATGGCCACCATTCAACTTAAATGAAATGCCCGAGTTTCTATTAGAAATTTAGATTAACGAATTTCTCCGAAACAATGCATTTGATTAATCTGTAATTGAGCTCTAAAGTACCACCAACACTATCGCCGTCTCGCCATAAACCGAATTATCTATGCCCAATCCATAACAATGCGAAGCTAACAAACTCGGCGCGATAGATGCGCCTACGCTCCCTCTATGATTTGTGACCCGACGTATCCTATTATCATAAATTTACAAACTATACCTCAACCGTTCACACTCTCGTTTTGTAACACGAACAAGAACGATTGGGCGAAAGTGATCGTTAAGTAAGAAATAAAACGTATTTTTTTGTATAAGGAACGAGTTTAGGACAAGAGTTTGGTGTGGTATATGTGGTGGTTACTAGGTCAAACCGTGCGGGGTTACTTGAGGTTCAGTGAACATTTGTACTATTGCATCAAACCAAAAAATCTTAATACATAGCAAATTATTTTGTAAGTCATTCATTTAATCAATAAAGAAATTCGAAATCCACTTCTTTTCAAGATATGATAAAAACAATCACATACATACATACGCTGAAGAAAGATTACCCTTCTTCTGACGCAGTGGGGTAAAAACTAACAAGGAACATGTCGGTATCACCGAGAATGTGGATGTATCATTATCGTTATCTTGGAGACTTTTTTGTGCCCTACCATACCATTATCTGGCTGGAATTGTTTACTTAGAACGATCGTAAAATACTTTCATAAAATATCTGGGACATGTGTTTAGAGTGCAAACACAAATTACACTTTACACGTAAAACAAATTATTTAGAGATTTTATAGTTCGCAAATAATTTTTGTACATTTTATCTTAATATTTTCATAGAACGTAGTTATGAGTAGTTAAAAAAAATTTAAAGCTACTCTGAGGTTTCGCAATACACAGCATTCCTAGAAGCTTTTTATGTTCCTCACGAGCGTTTATTAATGAAGTTTCCATGTAAAGTTTTCTCCGTAAGCTCATTTGATTCCAGTTCCCTGTATTAATAATTTCTACTCAGAACCCAGTAATTAAATGGAAATATTCGTCAATATGAAAACATTTATGCCGCAAAACAAAATGTTTCCATTTTTCAAGTGTTTTTTAACATTTTTGTAAGGAATTATTTATAGAAAATCGCTTTTATAGCCCATTCTGATTTCACGTTCACGTTTTCACGTGAATTGTAAGCAGATGCTAGTGTAGTAGTGTAGAATAATAAAGAAAGAAGCGATCAAGCCCTAACACTAACGTAGTTTTCCAGAGCTAAAAGGATTTCGCCAAGACCCCTTCAGCTAAATCAATTCTTTAGAAATACCCCGTGATGGATTAGAATGTATTTCTCTGGAACTGAGACTTCACTTCTAATCCGCATGTAGGGAGCTTATTAGGCAATAAACGCCATAAAGCTATGTGTTAAAATTAAAAATGTCAGCGCAAATTGGAACTTGGACAACCGAACACATAATATGGTCCTATAATACAGATCATATAAGGATAAAAGCAATTTCGTTTTACGATGCAGTGGCTGTTTTCCTCAAGGTCATTTAGCAGGGCCTAATTGGAAGGCTCCTCATGTGGGTTTAAGCGCCTATCGTGGGCTGCATTCGATGCAGTGGGTGTGAAGCTGAATTTTAACAAGTCTTCCGAATTCGTTGAATTACTATTCGATATTGGACTCCAGTGCGGCGGCATGCCGTAGATTATGGGTTATAGCGTTATTTTAGGTCCAAAACGAGCGGTCGCTATATATTTGTTATTATTTTTAAAGCATTTCTATGTAAATGACCGGATCCCGTTAGTTTTCATCCAAAAATGTTTAGGGAGATGTTGTTTCTATTGTATTTTTAATGCATATTAATTTACTGCGTAACAATGGCGACTGAAATGTATGATGGAGGTTAAAGGTACATATATGATATGTATACATATTACTTATATTTTTAATTTCTTTTTATATTTATAAGCACTTTAACAGCGATTACAACTTAGAATTCATGATTGTTATCTATTCAAATTGAGGCGAATTCTAAATTTACTTGACGGTCGCGTCGTTGCGGCATTAAATAATGTTAAAATTTGACCAAAACGTCAATCGTGAGTACCCGTAACTGGTACGTGAATCTCATTTCGCAACCACCCGCATCGCATCTCCCGAGAGAACTCGGTGAGCATCGGTCTTCCGTACGATCACGACTCATTGACATGACTTCGAGATTGTACAGCGATGTAGACCTCCATATCTTTAGCAATAGACAGAACTATACTAACAACCACTAAAACCTTTGTTAATATTGATGACACCTTTGTAGAATAGAATAGAACAGAACAGAATAGACTAAAGTAGAATAGACCATCATAGAATAGAATACTCTTTTACAATTTATCATGTTTGATGCTGGATGAGTTTTATATCTAGAACCTTTTACTAATTTGTCAGCTATTTACGAGTACACTAAAAATGCGAAAGACAGTTCCTTAAACTTAGGCACTGACCTGAATAAAGTAGCCCAAGTACGGTGTTTTGTTCAACAGGAAATTTCCAAAAGTTTATTGCCGGTTAGAGTTTTCAGTTTTAGAAATAAAATATGAAGGCAGCTTATATGCTCTACAAAAATATTTTCATCGATAACATGTTTACATTACATCCTATTGATCCGATGCATACCTCTAATCAATATTTCCATATCGTTCAAGTAATAAATTCTGTGCTATTCTTTCTAATAAGTGCAATCTGTTATTATAATATGTACCTAATAATTTACTAACTAATGGTCCCTCAAATAGTCCTATCCAAGATCAGTCGCACATGTCAATAGATGGTGACAACATGAAAAAGTTTTCTTTGCTGCGTTATGCGAAAATACAATACATTCGTTTAGTTTTAATACAATGTCAGTTCTGCAAGTAGCTAACTCTTCACTGCAATAGGTCCCGAGCGACAGATCTATGTTGGTTGCAATGCGTCTGCGCATGAAAACAATTGAGTTAGGGCCGAGCGATACATTAATTGTGTTAGGACTTCGCTGCGTCCGCGCATGTGGCTAACCATCTAATTGTGATTTATTTGCTGCTCGTAATATTCATTTGAATACTCATTTTCGTAAATAGGTCGCGTTTCGTTACCGATTATGACAATTGAAATTTAAGTGGAGGGACATGTTTAGGGGTTAAAATTATGCGGTTATTATTAAGACAAAGTACTTCAAAGTTTCAAGAATGAACGAGTTAGTTTTTAAAGAGAAATTAAATTGTCCTGGTAACAAAACGACGCCGGTGGAGAACGCAGAGACTTAAGTATAAGGATGAAATAATAAGAACAAGGATTTTAGGTTCAAAATAAAGTAGTTAAGTACGGTACGTGACAGCCCTAACCCGTCTCAATGTACCTAATCATAATTTGTTTTAACGATTTATTTATTCTGTTCCGTGATAACTGCGATTATGAACGTTGAGTAGGTCAAGCCAGAGTATAGCGGAGTTAGTTCAATCAAATAACAATTATCGTAACCATTTATTTATATTCCCCTCGGTAATTATAGCTCATTCTACGACCGAGACGTCAAATTATATGACAATCAATCCCCCAAATTTTAATAACCACTAACCGTGACCGAACAAATCTGTTCGCGAACAAAAACTTGCTCCTCGACGGGTCTTCGCGTTCAAACTGACCATTATACTGGTCATTATAGTAATAGGTATTTTATGACCGCCCCGATCATTACTGTAGTTGCATCCTGTGATGGTTATGTTTAAACAACCACTCGTAACGCTACACTATGATGATAATTTATTCAAAACGACGCGCGACGTCTTAAACATAACTGCCGGTTACTGTAACGATGCGAGGTTTTTGTCCATAGTTTTTGCCAATGTATCAATTCGTTTCAAACACAGGTATTGTAAACGCGAAGCAAAAAACGGACTAAAATAGGCACCGAGTAATTCGCGAGTAAGCATTTTCATATTCTTTTTTGGATTAATCGGGATAGATATCTCGATATTGCAGTTTTAGCCTCAGTTAGGAAGAATAGTTACTAGTAGGTACGAGTAAGTATTGCAAAAAGTCATCAATATTATCTGAGACCTACTTCGGTTTATACTAATTTAATTTTGTTCGATCTAAATAATTCAAAGAATGAAATGTGTAGGTATTGAGAAGTTTCTTTGGACACTTCTTACAAAGAAAGAACTATTTATTATTTTAACAATAGCACTGGGTCGCCGAGCGCTGTTTTCGGTGTAATTATTATATCAGATAATCCGTGGCTACAAACGACCTACCTTTGCATTCGTTGGCATCCCTGGCCGTGGCGCGTCCCCAGGGCCGGTCGAAGTGGAAGGGCTTGCAGCGCTCGCAGTCCCGGCCCGCCGTGTTGTGCTTGCAGTCGCAGGCCAGCTGCTGGCCCTCCGCACCCTCCTCCGCTTTCGCCAGCACGCAGCGCGACGCGTGCCCGTTGCACTTGCAGCGCCCGCCCACCGCGAAATCGGACACCGCGTAGTGCTGCGAGCCGGCCGCCGCCTGCTTCTCGCCGTCGCCCTCCTCACCCGGGCTCGCCATGTGCAGCCGGTTGAACACCACCTTCACGTCGGTCGCCGTGACCCAGTCCTGCAGCACCGGCGACACGTCGAAGTTGGCCGCGCTCGGCCG
>LGAG01000306.1:568791-580295 GCA_001278395.1 Lerema accius | reverse complement strand
CAATACTGCTTGAGTACAGTAAAGTTATAAAGTAAATTGGCTTGTCAAGTGACAATTTCTAACGATAAATCCCGGGAATATTAGGTACTAGGTTCTCACTTAGTCTGTCGAATGTTTCAATTGTCGTGTCATTGACCCCAACGTTTTCCCAACAGAAACTGAAGGTTAAGTAGTAATGTTTTAAACATGCTATTGTTTACATGTTGCAGTTGTGATCGGGGCGTAAAGGATTTCCAGCGATGTGTAATCTTGCTCACACAAATAACGATGGTGCCGAATAATAATAGGGTTGTCAGTCAGTATCATACATTTTGGGAGATTTTCCCTACGGCACGATCTATCTAGGGACCACATACTCGTAGGAGTACGACTTTTAGAAACTTCAATGTAAATAAATTAATTTAAAATTGAAAAAAAAAACATCTTTTACACTGCGATTTAAAATCATTAATAAATTTGTAAACATTGTCTAGTACAAAAAGACAAAAGCTCAACTGGTAAATGGTATGATATGGTATGGTATCCTCGCTTTAAAAATAAATTAAAATACAGTTAAATCCACTTAACTCAGGATGATAAGGCCCACCAGCTTCGTAAAAGCTTATTCACTTATGACTCAACGCCACTAAAGTTGTAGGTAAGCGTACGCGAATATCTCACATAGGTACATGCTTTAGACACGTATCTACTTAAGACAATACAAAATGTGATTATCACTTAAATATCATCAGTTCTTAATAAGTACCTACCAGTTTTGATAAATCACACTGGCATTACGGCTGATACGGTGATAACTACCCCCAACAAAAATCATTATCACACTTTAAAGTACTTTTTCTATCATGTGTAGGTACACGTTATAAAAATGAGGTAAAAGTACCAACTAATAAACAATTAATCCAATTAATCGTTTTTGGGGTCTAGTAAGCGGGTAAGTACGGGAATGGGAGCCAACAGGAATAACCCATTTGTTGTAATGGCAACCCTAATCGGTGACAAAAAGTTGCGAATACGTTAATGCATTCCGTTCTTAATCCACCTTTTCCGTAACAGACCGAGACGGAGTTAGTCCTCGACACCGCCACACCAGCTGGAACGGACATTCCTGAGTGAGCGGGTTAAATTTGGCGTTGCTTAAAAAAATGGCTCTTCACACGTGCGACTGAAACGCGACCATGACACGACAAATTGTCGCACGTGTGTGTCTGCGATATAAGATTTTGATGCCACTCTGTCGAATCCACTAAAATAAGATAATTACAATGTCGTTCGATAGATGTTACGATGGAGACGATACAAATCAAAATGATTATGTACAACCCTTTATTATAATGCATTCTTTATCGCATAGTTTTCCCACCACAAAAGTTAAAATAATCGTCTTTAGAAATGATAAATTAAAGCATTGGTCACGTAGAGAAAACAGTGGTTTTATACAACTTCGTTAATTAATATTTATAAATCTGTTACTGAGGGTTACTCGTCAACTCCGATCTTTTTCACAGAAGTGAGGATGAAACTCTATCAACGACTCTATGCAAAGGTGAAAATACAACTTTGTCTATGAAAATCTATGGACAACAACACAACATTTAACAGTAATTGTTTCCACACCAATAGATTCCTGCACGCGATATTGCTTAAATCGAAGCCTTGACTTTTCAAGTAGTTACCCATAATATTGTGACATATAGTAACAAACTGGCAGTTTGTGCATACTTTGTCACGAGTTCACGACATTCCGCGGTTTCTTCGGTTTCCCGTGGGAAGCACGAAGCACCCTCAATCCTACGGAGTGGCGACATAAACCATAATACAGCCTACATTATATAATTCACTGTAAATATATATGTAGCTATTATGTAACGGAATTGCCAGGAAATAATAGCCATATAGTCCAGCGAAGTATTTAGTTGAAAAGTTGAGCTGTTTCAGCTTATTATTTTGTTTCTTGGTTGTTAAGCCTGAAACGGTAGATTCAAAAATATCCAATAGGCATCTAAGTTACGTTGCCTTAGTTTCTGTCCGCACTAAATATTTGCAGAAACTCAACCCAAAAAAAACGAATAAATAATCTTATTCAGGCCTTACATTTCAACATTGTTATAATAGCTAGCGCCAATGTAATAAAGTTTACATTATATCCTTTAACCTATTAAAATGTTAACTGTTGATCCTCCCTTAGTTATGAGAGGATTTACAGAAACAAGGATAGAATCCACCACTGCAGCTACGACACAAAAATTAATGTGTTATGTTTATTTATGAGATGATAAATTTAACAACACTTGTCCGTTTGTCTGTCCCGGAGGTTCTTATCTCGGGACAGCTCGTAAATTTTACGGCTCTTAAAACAAACTCCAAATAAAGTGTCCCAATAAAATTGTTAACGGATTCCTTCGGTGACGATTTGTCGTGTCGCAAGGTTGTCGCTACGTTTCTTTCGGTTTACGACGTTGACATCGGCATTTTAAACGTGCCCTTTTGTACAGATCTATTGCGGAATTTTTATTAGTTTGTCTTTAATTTGATTTGAATTTAACTTCCGTTTTTATTCCGTGCATTTTACAATTAACAGAACTAAGATAAATCTTCGAACGTGTACTAACCTACTACTAACAATTGCCCATCCCGAATGCAAAACAATACCTTCATATTCTATTACACTTTATTCATATTCATATCAATAAAAATGAACAAGTAAAATACGCTAACATTTAAGTAATATTTACTATAGAGCACCCGAGTGTAATTACAATATGCATTCCCATTGTTCGAGCATGGCGTGTAGGGGGCGCTGCTACTCACAGACTTGTGTCCAACCCCTTGTTTGTAAACAATATTCATGTACTGAAGACTCGTATGGCGCAATGGTTAACATGCTGGACTTGATTGGGTCCTGGGTTCAATTTCCAACGGGGCAGTTGAATGATGAATTTAAATTTTTGTTCTCAGTCTGGGTGTGCGTCATTTGTCTACATTATGATGTCCGTACCAGTTATGTCAAAAGGAAATACTGCACAGAAAGACAGTGTTTTCATTTTGAATTTTTCTAGTTAAGTTGTGACATACTCGCATGCATGTATTAAATTTGCCTAAAACGCCCTGTGATGTGTATTCGAGCTAACACATTCCATTCAAGAATCCTCTACTCCTGGTAGGGTTGCCAATTTTTATTGACCATTATTTTACAGAATTTTACGTGTAAAAAAATTAAACATCCTTTTCCTTATTAATGAAATTAAACAAATTTTGTCAACGTAAGTACGTAATAAGCAATAGAACCTACAGCAAAAAAATGTTTACACAACCAAGGTATTAACTAAAGACGTCTAACTTACGCGAGCATTTCGGTGTTGCATAATAAACATAATTTTAATTCATAACGCAACGTGGCTTTATTCCAATACATTTATTAGCAAAACTACGCTACTCTCACCACTCTTCTTAAAAACCTACTACTCTAATACGCCATATCGAGCCCATCGTCAAAGTCAATAATAGTTATGTCTATTTAAAATTGACAACCCTACATCCTCCCTGTGCCGATACAATTCAGCATACCGACTGGTGAAGGCCTATTGTGCTACAAGAGCCTCTTTACTATCTAGGTCCTTCGAAGGATGGTCTAGGTACCAGTATAGGGGATTGTGTATGTATGTAAACAGAAACTATAGAGGAAAATGTATCAGATATAATAGAAAATTATAAAATTAATTACAAATGACAGTACTTAAATACATTGGGAATCTTAGTATGGCAACTAAGAGTCTACCAAACATATGTATGTTTGAATTTCTCAATAATTATTTTTCCTATTTAGTAGAGCCACACATACACTAGTCACAATTATTGTTATTATCTATTAAAACCCCTATTTCTACGGATTTCAAAGCAACTTAAAGTTGCAATTGATAATGTTCAATTCATTTAACTTTATTTATTTAATCCAATTGAAGGACCGTGTAATTATTAAGTTTGCCATCAATTTACTGGTTTAATTGCATGACCGTTGAAAACGTCCCTTAATACCGTCACAGCCTTTGCAACAGCACACCTTGTCTAATTTAACGGGGAAGTTTCCACCCTGCTCCCTTAACCCTCTATAAACTTGTGATGAATGTTATTCTTGATACCTTTAACCTGCGCGAAATTGTTCTTTATCGACTTCAAAACAGAACTTTGTTCCCCATTCACCTATTTGGAGATGAATTCAACTTTTAGGCGTACTACAAACTTGCGGATCGAAGGTGATGCAATTTGAAATTTGTCATACAGACGAAGTCTTTAAAAAAGTGATAATTTATAGAAAAATTAATAAAAATCGATTACTGATAATTGCGGTGGGTATAATAAATTAATTTGTAGCTCTCGAACCAGCTAATCCTAGCTATCCTATACCTTTAACTAAAGGAGCAAAATTTGAGTTTACTCCCTGACTATTAAATGTTTATTAATACTGAATCTTTTAAAACCAGAGATAAGACAACGATTAAAATTAATCAACATTTATTCAGCCAGATTTCGTGACTCACTAGTGAGTGACTGCCATTCACGTGCAACTTATCGCTTAGTCGTCATCGTTATCGCGGACAAGTCGTCAGGTTATAGATGCCTTTATTACCTATGTCGGAGAGCAGTAATTAATCCGGAATCGGATTCCGTCACGCGGTAAAGAATGTCCAATTTGACTGGTGGAAGGGGTGAGTCGCTGTAAATTAAATGTTTTGAATACTGCCGTTATTAACTGCAGGGAATCTGCCGCTCGTGTAGGGGAACATTCATACTCAAAACTGTTTTTTTTGCTTCTGATAAAATAGCAGAGTCTATCTATTTTTTGAGACGTATCTATAATATTGCGTTGTTCATATTTCGACTCAATTCAATACTTCGGTAATTATTGATTAATTTTTCCCAGAGTATATTCTTAACGGTAAACTGTGTAAAATTATTTATTATGAACTAAACCCGGTCGTGGATAGCGCACGTCTTAAAGAAACCATACATTATTTATTTTATTTACTTATAGGCGCACATTTCATAATGAACCAAGCAAGTAATTATTTATATGTAAATAATAACTGGCATGTAACACGAGTGTGTAGATAATAAACGATACATTAATTTAGTAGTGTAGGGGGCGCTGGGAGCGGCGGCCGGAAATTGCCAACGGCTGCACTTCCGGCAAAGCCTCCGCTGTATAAATTTAATTCTAAGCAAGTCAGCGCTTTATAAAGCCTTCCACTAATTTGTTACCGAGCACTTTGCGTTAAATTGAATACCGCAAGCTTCTGCATTTTGCTTACGAAAACTTTTTATTTTACCGCCATATTATTAAAAATATGAATATATGAAATATTTTTATCATGCTCCCATTGCTTAGGACACCTTTAAAATTAAATGAAATTAACAACATCTTTATTATAACAGAAAAAATAAATCGTGACAAATTTCCTTAATTTGTTAACATGAATTCGCCAAACAAGCAAACAAATCACCTGATGGTAAATGATCGATAGAAAGAAGTGAAGAAGACTATAGAAAAAAGATGAAGACATAGAAAAGAAGTACTGCCCCCGAAGTAAATAATTCAATGTTACGCGAAACGATTTTTTTGGTTGCTAAAGAAAGTCGTAACATGTCTATTGCATAAAATATCATTACATATATGTATGTGTCATAACTAACTCCATCTTGGCAAGCCTGATGAGCTTACACACACTCATAGATAATCCCCATTAACATATATATAGGTGTCGGTTCCCTTATAATTCTATACCAATTTGTGTTCATTAAACTGCAATCTTGAAATCGTTTGAAAAACTTTCCAGCTATTAATATGCCACAACTATCAGGTTTCTCGCTGCATATGACAAATGGCGCTAAATCTCGCAACGTAAAAGGTCTGTAAACTAAGTTTTCCCAGTCTAGACGCACGTATGGACATTCAGATCACGACAGACAGATTCCGCATACAGCATACTAAGTTCTCCGCGAGTTATTGAATATTCAGCTCATTGTGGGCAACCCCTGTCACTTTGAATTCACTCGTATCGAGATCGTGTTCAAGTCTGTGACTTGGGAAAAGTAATAGGTGTATGCGATTTGCATTCGTTTGCACCTCCGCAGCTCCGACCTCAAGGACTTTTGTTACAGATCGAACACATCGTTTATGGATTTGTTAAGAGCTGAGTCTGACTCATTGTTATTCTTAACAATATAGCAAACTTCTTTCTTTGGTTCAAATGTTATTAGAATAGGGAATATCTGATTCTTCATCCGCTGTTATGATGTTTTTAGAAAACTGCCAAAGTCAGCGAGATTTACAAATGAAAATTCTTATATAAATACTTATTTGTTTTAAGTTACACAATCGTTTCCAAATTTTACCACATAATTTTTGCCACGAGTCTCATATTTATATAGATCTGTTTGAATTAGTAACTGCTTGTTATTCGATGTGCAATAAACTGTTCAAAGGAGGCTCAAAATCCCTCAATTACGTGAAGACATGTTTGAGACGTGACGCTTTTTCCAAATCGTGTTTGTGATGTACAGGGTCGCGTCGTAAAAACATCTTACGGAGATGCAATATGCGACCTACGATCAGTGCCGCAGTGAAGCGTGAACTCTGCCAGTATCATACTTACCGCCATCTTCCACAAATGGAGTCATAAATATAATTCTGAACACGTCTCACGTCGCACTGACTCCGCGAGCTGAATCCCGTCTTGCGTGTTATTGAAATATTTTGTGGAGGGTGTACTCTCTATTTATTAGGGTTGTCTTTTTATTTTTATTTACCCTCCGAAGCTCACTCCGGGTAGGGGCCGGTTATGAATTTGGATTTATTGCGACGTCTGGGGAATTTTGCGGTCGGCCTTATCCTTTCTGTTTCGTGAAAAATGCGAAAGAAATGGCTTTACTAATTGGCCAAACTTCTTTGAATTCTTTCGTTGTGAACGTTCCGGTAAAATCATAATACAACACCGAGTCTTGTTTAAGGTACCAAATGTTAAAAAAATATTCCTCAATAAAATAACTAAAATCCTCATAGTTAATTTGATCTTCTTTAAGTGATCCAAAAGCATTCTTAATGATTTAAGGGGGCTTAAAACCCACTTCACTTCAAAACCATTTTACATTTTTGAACCAAATATCGACGTTAATTTTGTGACTCCTCTAATGTCGCACGATTTCATTGGCGTCAGAAACCTAATGTCATCAGGAGATCATCATCAGGTGATTTTTTTGTCTAGCCCGTCATTTGCTGTTTTTGTCTAGCCCGTCATTGGTTCAACCAGCGCACGTCGTCATTCTAAGACGCTTCACCCAATATTTACTTAGATAAAATGAAGGTGGCGGTGTATCGTTAAAGCAATTACAATAAGCGCTAAGTGCACTGTCTCGAGCTAAGTGCAGTGGCGGGGCTATTAACCGTTTACCACATTTATTAGAAGATGCCTGTAGGAACATCGCCTCGCTCTCTGATAGCTGTATTAATTACTTATTATTATCAGAGAGCTTGTGATAGCCTGGTGGTTAGAACATTCGTCGCCCGCAAAGGAATTGAAAAAGGCTTGAGTTCGAAGTCGGCATGCATCCATGTATTTCGTAAGGAACCCTGTAAGTTTGAATTCCCCATGGTTTGCAAAGATGTGTAAAGACTGCCAATAACCACTTGTGCACCCCTTGCACCCCCGGGTAAAGACGGCCCTGTTCACAATGTAAAGGATCTACTTAAGTCCATCTCAATATCTAATGTGAAATGGCAATCTTCGTACAACGTAGAAATAAGAGAAAGTTGGTGCAGGAGCTAATGTATCAAATCCTCTGTTAAAAATTTAAAACATAAGAAAAATACGTTTAAATATTGTATCTACAAATAATTCATAAGAAAAAGATCCCTTGCAGTCTAAAAATCCAGTTACTCCTTTCTCCCCCGACAAATGAAAGGCTTAACGACTGCGAACTACGAGGACAATAGCGCGTGACTTCGGTATTCTCGTTTAAAACTCACATCCAATTGAAAAAGTATGTTTGCAATAAACATTAACTTTTACTACTGCTGGGCATTCACGAAATCCTTTCGATATTGGTTCGTCCTAACATTTATTACGAGAAGGGTGAAAGTTTTCAATGGCGTTATCCTTGTCTACGGGTCTTCGATCGCAATAAAAATAGAGAGGGACTTCAATGTTCCGATCACTTTCTTCATCGTTTTCTACAGCCACATGCACAACACAATACTGCACAATATAACTAGTTCACGTAATAATATAAAAATATAAAACTTACAACAAATATAACTGTAAATGCTTCTACCATTTTTAAATCTACATCTCCGTTGTTTAAACCCCTGTTAAATGACGACTTAAAAGCGACATACCTACGAGTATTCAGTTGGTAGAGGCTTAGACCGGCCTCCCACCACGACAAGTGTCCCTCATAGCATCCCTCCCGTTAGATTAAAAAACTAATTTAATTCTTTGCTCTTTGGATTGAGACTTATTGAAATTGAATTATCTATATCTACATCTCAATAAAATTAAAGTGTATGTCTGTTATATTAAAATAGCCGCCTTTTACTTAATGCATATGTATGTGTACACGTACCAAATTTTTATTTTTGTCTGTCTGTATGATCCTCCGGCTCATCTCTGAAACGGCTGATCCGATTTTGACGCGACTTTCACTGGCGGGTAGCTGATGTAATAAGGAGTAACTTAGACTACTTTTTTTTACTTTCGTCTCGGCATAGATTTCCCGAAGTGAAGCCAGGACGGGTCCACTAGTTTTGTAATAAAAATATTTTTATTCAAGTTAAAGATACAAAAATTCCTTATCTCCCCAGTTTTTTGATCCTATTCGAGGCACACGTTAAAATATATTTTCCGGCGTATTCCTCTGAAGGCCGTGATAAAACTACCTTCAGGTTCCGGAATATTTCCCGGATTTGATCTATTTACGGCCGGCGTGTCTCGGCCGGACTTTTATGGGAATTTTACGGTTTTCAATTCCATGTCGCGATGCTCCCATCCCATTGATGGCGATCTTAGGATGGGACGAACTGAAGCTTACAGATAACTGAGTGTTACCTACACTTTGGCACACAATAAAGATATTTCATTTACGTTTGACTTTATCAATGATCAATGAAAAATGATATTTTTAGTGAAGTTTGATAGTTCGTTCTAATTGTACCTACCGCATTGTAAGGATAATTGTTATTCCATTCTGTCTTACATTAGTACTTATTCCAGTAAAATGGTAAATGAAATCAGTCTACTTACTCATCTTCTTCAAAGTACTTATCGAAAAGCCACTGCCTTTATGAGAGCATTTTTCCTGTAATAAAATGGTAAAAAGTCACGTAAATAGAGATGGAAAATGGAAGGTAATTCAAACAATAACAAGATGGAGTAAAAGCATTTAGATTGGGGGTAGGAGGAGATTTTATTAGAGGATTACAAACAGATCGATAGCTCTCGGAGCGAATCGAGTGGAGGGCCCTCGCGCCGAGTGCAGTGCGGGGATCCACAGATGTCTAAACAGACTAAACGCACGGTATTTTAATTTAACTGCAGTTAAACTGAAAGTTTTTTAGGGTACCAACCATACAGTCCCTAACCAACGAAGCAAGGGTCTCTGCGGCAATGATACGGGAGCCCGGCCTTTTTATGTTCTCCTGGTCTACATTATTTTTTTTAAGTTAGACAAGCAGCAATCTCGGATAGATAAAAGTATAAAAACTGAGTATAAAAACCGATTCCATAATTCTTCTCATACCATGAAATAAGTAGGGTACCTCTATCTTCCGAATTCGTTTTATAAGTTCTAATATTTACTTTTCAATTTAAATTTCTATATTTCTACGGAACGATGGAGTTAAAAATCTACGCTTCATATTACTCTCGATATCTAAAAGTTATTGAAGTCCTCCTTAAATCTGTAAGTTGAATAAAAAGCTCGAATGCGCATCGCGGCCCTTCGGAAACCATCTAAAGAAAGAATACTCGATCAAGCCGCTTCACATCCGACGATTCGACTCTGAACAACAACCTTACGACATCGCAACAGTCGAGATGGTTCAAAGCTTCATAGTTATTTTACTTATGTAATACAGGGAACCTGTTTAAGTACGTACTCGATATAAAATGTATTTAATTATATGGACGTTAAAATTCGAACAAGAAAAAATATAACTTTTTAGATTGTTCTATTTGTACTGAAAATACGACACCGCTGTGTAGATAAAAAAAATACTTAATTAGTGACACCGAAAAGTAAATGATGAAACTGAAAATGAGAATACAAATTATATCAATTTTAAATCTACCGATTCAAAGACAATCGTGACGTATGCTGTCTGTGGATGGTAGAGCTCGGAGAACCCCGTAGCCACGGCACGAAGCCGTCTGAAGCTTTTTGTGTCGAGAAACAACATTTTACAGATGGATTTATGAATGTCTCGAATGTCTGAATAAATTTCTCTTTCAGCGAATCCTATAAAGCAAATGTATTAGTGTAGGCGACGCGGATATTTTCGTATTTTAACTTTGCGAGTAAGTCGATGAAGCTGCCGATGGTCATTTATCAGATTTGTATAAATCTACAAATCGATGAAATTTTGTCGTGAGCAAAGATACTGATTTGATAATGTTGTAAGAAAGATTTTTTACGTAAAGTACATAAAGGCTTTCATAACTCTACGATAAACCTTTATTTAATTGTTGTGTCGAACTTTTTTGTAAGTATTTGCGGTAACTTCTATAATAATCTTGAGTAGGTATTTGTCTCATTCCAAGTTCGTCAAAAGATGAGTCTAGTGATGTTGCTACAGTCATTTCAGATTTCGAATACTCAGCGACTATTTAAAAAGCTTGTACGTATGTAACATTGATTTTATCACACTAATTTTGTTATAACTAAGTTTTCACCACACTTTTACTTCCAAAGAGACTGAAGTCCTGCCCAAATTCAACGGCCAGTAATTAAACAAGTTGTTAAAGTTACTTAGTTAAGTTACTTTTAATAAAATGTTGAAGAGAAGTGAGCGAGACACCACTTAAGTTAAGCTATTCAAAATGTAATTGTCGACTATAAGATAAGGAAGACTCCCTGATTACCGCGCCACCCTCCTCGCTTATCACTGGCCTATTAACTAAATGTCAACATCAATCTCCAGTTTACTGAGGGAGTCATTTCGTTACAATATTTCTGGAAGGATTGTTAGACAACTTAATTATCAAACAAAAGATGTGTTGGTTATTGTTAATATTCAGAAACAATTTACAATTTAAAAATTAAAAATGGGATGAGTTTATTAATAAGAATACATACATATTACATTTATTTTTTACATATCTAATTCATACGGAATTTTTCCAGTTTACTCAATAACAAGAAGTTCAGGAAATACGGCAGAAAACCTTGAAATCTAATTGCGAAACTTTATAAAAATAATGAAATAAACAAAAGCTGAAATGCCTCAAAGAAAAACT
>LGAG01000306.1:532991-544797 GCA_001278395.1 Lerema accius | reverse complement strand
TATAAGATGAAATTGGCCGTATACGTTGTCGGCCCCAGGACCCTCGTGTTCGACTTCTTGCGTAGACTATAAGGATAATACTTGAACAACGAAACAGACACATAAATGAAATGTTATAGAGAAAAATACTGTGTGATTGTTTTTATTTATTGATTTAATGATTTGCGATGTGATGAATACGCAACTTGGAGTTTGAACCGTACCAATAATGAGCAGTCTTCTTTGATACAATAATAATTTTGCTTTGCTAGGGATTGTTTAATTGGTTACCTATTTGTCATTAGTGTTTGCAAGGATAGGAACTGTTAAAATTATAATATTTTATAAAGAGACGGCGGCGACGGCCTCCGTTATTTGTTGAATTTTCAAAGCATTTATAAATAAAATTTTATCTTTCTCAACGGACACCAATAAAAGCAATAATCGCGTTAGGTGCTAGTACATAGATTATAAGAAATATAACACATATAAATATATATTTAGATTTCCATTAAACATCAAACATTTACCGCTTATTCTAGTAAAACACTTTAATCCTTTATAGCTGTAAAGTAAATGTTTGTTTGTTGTACGCATGTTTGCTGTTTCTGAAAGTGTTTTGTAATCTAAATGAGCGTTCGATTTTAGCAATGTAAGAATCCTTTTTTTTTGTAAGTCGAAGCGTCTGTTAGCTGTCGCGTCTGTTATAATAAGACTTAATATTCTGTGGCCCTATGAGAATTGAAGGTCTGTTGAACTGAAATACTCGAAGAAAACCATAGACAAACTATGGAAAACAACAATGGATGTTTCCTATGTCTTATAGTGTCACAGTGTGTAGAAGCCATTACAATTGGAGTACAAAACTGGCAACCCTGGGACTATTTGTTTAAATAAAATAATTATTGTCATACTTACGATTTTTCTACTGTTGAAAATGAAAGATCCACTCGTTCCCCTTGCTGTTAAAAGTATATTAAGGCATATTAGGAAGTGATCCGGACGGTACTGCGAACTGTTTGCTGTTTGATCGACGCCATTTTGTCGGGCTCTCCATAATGGCGGGAAACGCTATCGAACACGTAACTCTTGTAACATCTCTTTTTTTCTATTTTTACGTATATTTTTATACTGCGATGGAATAAATGTTAATTTTATTTTGTTAGCATTAAAACGAAAAGACATACAATCTCTATTTTTTATTTAAATAAATTCGGTTTTTATAAGTATCCTGAATGAGTTAAAGAATAAATTTTATATTGCTCTTCTCAAAACTATTTTCTTTGGTTACGGCGCTTTCCTAATGTCCAGTTTCCTATATTTCATTTATAAATTAATGTTTGTCATAACATTTGGTTTGGTGACGTAGTATTGCAACTTTTTCACTATACAAGGAAGCAAAGCCATTTTATTTATGGTGTTGCCATTGTTATAATTTTATCAGTAAATTACAAAATTTATAACACGTAGTAGAAAGTTAACTGATCTAGCTGCAGAAAAGCGGGCGGATATAAATAAAATAAAGGAGGCATAGTCCAATACCTATATTCTAGTAATACTGGCCAAAAACACCCAAACACTGAGCATGTTGTTAGGGTAAGCGCACACTTCGACGGCCAGGCCGAACTCTACGTCAGGATCGTCGTTCACGTGTATGGCGGTGCACTTTACACTCGACACCACGCTCTTGATGTTCGTGTACGGCACGTTCAGGGGAAAGCCGAACATCTGAGAATTAACAAATGATTCATTTACTGAAGGTAGAGATATATATTTCGCTTTGCTCTAAGTTACACAACATGATACAAAGAGGTTGTAGGTAAGAAAGATTGACGAATTATATTTTTTTGTTCTTCCTTAAAAAGACATTTTTTACGTTAAAAATATTATTTTTCAAAATTCTATTTATCAACTTTGAATCGGCAAATTAAAAATTCCCAAAGGAAATTCATAATCTGTATACAACGAAGGAAGAGTATACTCTTCAGCTAGAAATAGGCACACACGATTAAAATGATAAGTACGCTCCCGTATTCCTTTCCAGACATTGAAATATAAATATACCTTGTAAGTGACCATCAGCTGTTTCAACCGCTGTCCGAGCACCGGTCGAGGCTCCGTGGGATTGAATGCCCAGTACTCCCAGTGAGGAAGCATTTCTCGAAGCAGGCTACCGCAATACCTAAATAAAAAGCAAGCATAACTATAAAGGTACTCACGCTAAATATAGTAATTTTTTTAGTGCCACCCAGAAGTTATACCTATTCCATATGGTCTTCATGTGTGACCGCCATTTTTGAACCTTACTCTTTATTTTGGCTTCGAGCGTGGACCTCAATTGCTCCACGTCGGGGGGCGCAGAGTACAGCCCCTCTATACATATTTCTGGTAACCTCATCATGAATAGAGGATCTTCAAATACCTGTAACAATGAAGCAAAAGTCAACTAGGTAATCAAGGCAAGCAAAATTAAATCTACGTAAAAGAAGAAATAACATTTTGGTACTTACTGGCTGCCAGTCTGATGATTTAGAAAAATCAAAGGACACGCTTTCACAGTCCTGAGATGTTTGTATGTTTACCCAAATCTGGAAAGGAAAATAATTTGCAACACAAAATACTTTAGCACCTAAAGACAAATCGTAGCCTAACGTGAAGAAAACATATCTATCGACAGTATACGTAGGTAGTTAGATATAATAAAAGTCATTAAAAACTTACGTTCTCTGAATCAAACACGTAGTTAACGGTCTTCACCGGACAGCTGGCATCTCGCAAGTCAAACCTCTCCCCGCTGACCGCGTCGTACACAACCCATGTAAACTGCTTTCTGACTTAGCAAAACATTAAAATTAAGTCAGTATTTTTAATATTACAAATTCAAATTTATTAATACGTTATACTTAGAAATACAGCTTTAGTACCCTAACAAACACTTCCATTTTTTTGGTCCTTCGAGTCGGATTCCAGATTTTTAAATATACTTATGTTTTCATGACAAATTAGTATTACATGGTTGAGCATAACAAAAATTGTAATTATACCCACCCATCACCTCTCGCCAAAAATCCTCTGCTCTTCTGTGAGTCATTGAGCATTACGATTCTATTTCTCGACTCATATTTAACCAGCACGTAGCTACTGAAGCCGCGTGGCAATGCCCATCCAGTGAGGATCCAGCATCTAATCCCCAGATGAAGGAAATAACTCGCTAGGAGTAAAGAGTGATCTAAATGTGAACCGTAAAGAACTTTTAGGAGTTCCTGAAAAAAATAAATCGATATATAGGATATTGTGTTAGCAAAGACAGAACCAAAGGAAACGTAGATAACTGCTAATTTATTACTTACTGCTCCTGTTAAAGTAACAACATGAGACTCCGACACTTCATAGGTAGGAATTAACGCCACGTATCTCACCGCGGCATCTATTGATTTCATAAGTGGATCACGTTTTAATTCTGAACCCTTCCACAAGTTTTCAGGGGCACTACTCTCAGATTCTCTGTCTTCTCCATTTGTAGCCATCGACAGCTTTCGTCTGCTACTTTTGGACGAAGAACTTCGCGAAAAACCAGAACTCTTTGACAATGCAGACTCAATCATTTTTGGATTTTTCGGGAACCATTCAGAATCAGGTAATGGAATGGGCTGTAAAAACTCTGTCACACATTTATTTCTTCCGAAGCTATCTATGAATGTGAGGGAAATATTTCTGGACGGGAATTCATTCAAGTGATCCGTAACAAATGTATTTAAATGTTTTATTTTTAAATCATTTTCGGAATTAGGCACTGGTTGTGTATACCCTTGAAACCCGCCCAAATGACAAAGGTTCGTTGACAGATGTAGTGTTAGGAAAGATGATTCCTTCTTCATCATCTGGTTGACTTCAGAAATAATCGATGTTGGTTCTTTGTGTTCTAAAGCGTCGTATCCAAATATAAGTGGTGGTGATGTTATTTTAAAAGTTCCTCGAAGCTGAAATAACATTAATTGTTACTGTAGCAGACTCACATCAAAATCCCTTCTAATAATTTAAAAATATACCTAATAAAGAAGTTGAAAGTAGTTGAAGTGAAATTTGAACGTACCGATCCCAAACTCAGGACAGTGTACAATGGTACCTGCACGGTACCCAACCACTTGTTGTAATACCTGTAGTGCACAGCCTTGCCTAGTGAGCTGTGTACATCCTCAGGATATGCCTCGCTGACGTCCACCTTGCATTCGTCGTAGACATTCACGTGGATAGAAGATAAAGGAGATAGTCTGGAAACAGCTTCAACCATTTTTAAAAAAGAACGCATTTCTGCAAATGACCTCATAGCATTTGGTGTACCTTACTTCGTTTTAATTTTCAGAGTGTTGTTCCACGTAGGATGACACCCTTTGGCTGTCGAAGTTTGCGCAGAGATGCCATGGTAACTTACTCGGACAAATGGCCTCAAGGGACGTAGTTTGAATCCTGTATCAATAAATAACATGTAAGTACGCGATATCTACCACAAATATTAGTTTTTTAAAAAGAATAGCAGTCATTTGCTCACCCGCTATACTGTCGTCATCTTCTCGCTCTTCTGAAATTATTGCTGTACTTCTGTCCAGTAGATTAAAGGCTCTTATCACAACAATATTTATTTCTTGTTCCTTTGTTACACATTCAGATAACAACCGTTGTTTTGCTATACTTGACGTAATCTCCAATTCAAAATTTGACTGTTGAGAAAAGATGCCCCTGGAAACAAATTAATATTTGCTATTCGACTTCACGATTAGAATGCAATCAAATTTAACTTTACCAGTGAAATTTACCTCAAACTCAGATCTTTAAAATCTCTGACAACATCTTTATAAGTTTTCTTTAAGAGACATTCACTTAAACTCTTTTGTAACTTTTCATTTAACTTCTCCACATATTTGACGCTTATAAATCTTTGTACATCGATAGGATCTAGGTCAGATTTTTCGTCTAGAAGCTGAAGATCCAAGTCTGTTTCCTCGCTTTTTTGAAGGCAAGTCAACTGCTCTGTCGAAATTTGGCTAGCAAATAATGGGATAGTTTTGTCTACCACTTCATCGAATCCTCCACAGTTTCTTAAATGCAAAAGTCTTAATCTAGTAATGTCTACATTATTTTCGCTGATTGTAAACATGGTGTCTTTCCGAACATCAACTTTACAAGAATCTTGAAGGGCATTTTTTATACTAGTGTCATTTTTTATATTTCTGTCGTATATTTTCTCAATAATATCAGTTAATACTCCCACGTTTGGTTTGTCATCTCCATTTATAAGTCGCTTCAGCTGTCTTCCCAGATCCATTGATTGTTGTATTGAATCGCAGTGATTGTTATTAAGTTTGTCATTCCATCCTATTTTTAAATCAACTTTTGCTGTTGTACACAATATTCCCTTAAATAAATTATTAGTTTTTAGTCTTACTTTATTTTTTCCAACGATTTCCTTTATTTCAAATCCACTACCAATACAACGTGCAGTTGGTTCAACAGTATCATTGTATCGAAAGAATTCGGTACGATAATTTGCATTAGAGCTATTAATTCTGATTTCAGATAGATTAACAATTATCGACGCAACTTTAACGTCGTTTTCGCATAAAAATATAGCCAATATCTTATTATTAGGTAATATTTGAATGGATAAAGTGTCAGTGAAACCTATCAAGTTAAATAAAAAAGTTGAGGTAACACTTTCCGATTCACAAACAAACACATTGTCGACGTAAATTTTAAAATTATACTTATATAAAGGTGATTTTTTGTTGCTCAGACTTTTTAATATATGTTTATCTTCCTTAAGAGATAGATTAAGTTTATCTTTAGTTACGATCTTATTGACAATACTTTCAACTTCATCCTTAAGTTTTTCTTGATCAATGTTTAATTTTGGTTTCTGAATCCTTTGTCTGTCACCATCTCCAACTCTATTGCGTTGTTTGAGTTTTTTATATTCCAGATATTTAATCACATATTCATACTCTAGTCTATCAAGCATATCAGAAAATTCTATTTCAAACACGTCTGTCAACTCTTTCTCATAATCATCGTTGTCCATAAAAATCTGGGACAATTCTAATACATGTGCAGTGTTTGTAATTTCAGATGTGTGACGTATCATTTCTATGTCAGCCCAAAGCGATACAATTTGATGTCTAGATTCTTTTTCAGAATTTAGTAGTTGGTAATAACTATCTTTCAAATGAAGAAACTTCCCAGTATATTTCAGCACTGTTTCTTCGAATCTCAAATCTTCTTTTGTTGTGGAGCCGATTTTTAAAAGTTGTTGCTTAAGGTTATCTCGGGTCTTCTTATTTATTTCTATATTCTTTAGAATAGCTTCAATTTCATTTCGAATCTTGCAGTATTCTTCAAAACAGTCAACTAGTTTTATACAAAGAAACTTTTCCAATGAAAAGTGATGATGGTGAGAATATGTAATATCTTTTATAGATATTTCTAAAAACTTTGGTGACTGTTTCATTTCGCAATTTTGGTATTCTGACAAAATATTGCTGAACATTTCAGGCTCTACATACTGCACAGATATATCTTTATCTTTGACTGTTGAGTGTTCAATTACTCTGGGATATACTGGATTCAAATTGGATGCCATACATTTCCTTCTAAAAAAGGCAACAAGGTACTTATATGAATAAAATAGAGGTAAAATAAATTAAATTCTTAAATTGATACTGCCGATAAATACAGCTTAGTAATTGGACCTACTTAGTTAGGTACCTATAATTACCTACTTGTAGCTAAGTATAATACCCTGTTGGGTTTACCCACAAAACTTATTGCTTACCCGTTTTCAGCATCACCACGCCGAGTCATATTGTTACGAAATACTTTTTGAAACCTTGGTGTTCTTTCTAAATAGGTTTCTCGTTCTACAGAGTAATCTATTTTAGTTATAACATTATTATCTAAAGGCGCTTGAAGGGATACTAGCTCTGAACTAATAATATCCATTAAATTTGATGGGCATTTTTTTCTACCTTTCTTCTTTTTCGTCTTTTGAACGGATTTTACATCAAACTGCGTGAAAAAGTCGTGTTGTTTCAGTAGTTTTGCCGGCGTTTGTGGTGAAGGAGGACTTTCTTTCAGGAAACGGTCATTTCTTATTTCGTGATATTCCGTATCACTTTCAATTCTATCAATACCATCAAGATTAACTGAACGTAATTCTATATGTTCAGACATCCTATTTTATCACTTTTAATTCTGCTGGTAATTATTACTGCATTTTATTAATTATTTATTTTCATGATCTAAATATTTGGATTTAAAATAATACACTTCTTTGTTTTTAACTAGTTGTCATGGTTACGTTATGACAATTTTGAGGGTCATGGGTCATGTCGATCATGTCCTTTGAGCTCAATAGCATCGCACAAACCACAAAATAGAAAGACAAAATAAACATTGCCTTGCTGCGCTGAAGTCATTTATTTACCTATAATAAAACATTTAAATTACATTTGTAAATGGCTCTGGTAGTATATCCAAGATAAGTTCGTGTACGTGATACTTGTAGTCAGTTGTGGTGCAGTTTTCAGTATATATAAAAGTACTCTGTGGGTGCAGTAGAGGACGTGAATTAACCACTTGTGGCCTTTGTGCATCTGTAGTAAAAAACGTCTGAAGATTATTTATAAACTGTGATCTTGCCCTAATGTCACCGTCAGAATAACTTGACCTTGACGTAGGTTGTCATTGTCAAAAAATAAGTGTTCAAAACAATCAGATTATGTTTCTTGTCAGATCAGAATAGTGTTGCAAAACAAAGTGCATTTTTAATGTTCATTCACATTCAGCGAAAAATACACATCTGTATAATTTGTAGCAAATAAAATAATTGTAAAATGGTTCAATTCTGTTTAAAAAATAGCGATGAATACTATTTGTCGCTCACAGAACAACCCAAGAGATTTGATCCAGACAGTCCCGTAACTAACGTGTTCTTTGACGATACAAATGGACAGGTAAACCATTTATTACAATAGAATTAATAAATCGTTACAAATGTAATATTTTTTTATTTATAATAATACAAACAAATGTAATGCAGGTATTCACCGTTCGATCAGGGGGCGTTACGGGGGTGACAGTGAGTGGAATGGATGAGTCGAAGAGTACTTCATTTAGAATGGAAGACAAGGGCCCTATAATATCAATAAAATTCTCTCCAGACCACAAGATACTAGCGATACAACGCAACACAGATGGCCAAGTGGCTACAGTTGAGTTTGTTAACTTCAAAGACTTAGCACCCACTAATGTGGAGTATTCACACACTTGCAAATGGAAGAATTCAAAAATACTAGGGTTTGTGTGGCCGAAAGCCAATGAGATAGCTTATATAACTGACCATGGGATAGAGCTACTGCAGGTATTGCCTGAAAAGAAGCAACTGAAGACACTGAAGAGCATTTCTTTCAGGTTTGAGATTTTGCAACTAGTGTTACTGTTAATACCTGTAAATAACAACTTCCCTCTTAAGTAAGAAGCCTTACATTGCCCCTTGTTCTGGAAGGTTAGTGATACCAAAGTTAAAATAATTTATTTAAATCATTGCAACACAAAATAAATAACTTTAAATTTATCATAATACCAGAAAGGTATTAGAAATAGAAAAACATAAATTGTACAAGATCTGAAATTATTACCACAATTTTTCACTTCCCAAATGATATATTATAGGCCTATAACAATTTCAGTGGTGCATGGTTCTCTTGGTGTGCACAGAGCAACATAGTGTTGCTAGCTGGAAACAACGGTGTCTTGCTGCAGCCATTCAGTCTCACCAACTCCACTGTCACCAAGCTTCAGAAACTAGAATGTAAGAATAAGTATTGTTATTTACATACACCTATGCTATAAGACCTGCTCGGCAGTTGATATTGGAACATCACTCATACTGTCATACATATAGAGTCCTAACTGCCTGTGCACAGAATGGACTGTTATGTGTGATAATTATGTTTCTTTGCTTGTATTTTAAATCACTTTTTTGGTTATAGTGAGTGCAGTATTACAGGCAACTTGAATCAAAACTAGTATGATAAGTTATTCTCATAGTTGTTACATTGGCATTTATGTAGATTCTTTTCTCAGTTAGCCATTTACTCAACAATTTGATGTCAGTGTTAGTAAACCATGGTATTTCTTTTATATTTGTCAAGTTCTATTGAAAGAAACTTTAATTGATGTAATATCAACAGTGGACTCGTCCCGGCCAGTAGTGGAGCGCGATGTATTCGTCCTGCGGCTGTGCGACGCCTCGTGGTGCGCTATATTCCGTCACGGGACCTCTGCTTCACTTACCACTTCTGGACCTACAGAGGTACTCTTGAGCATTGTAACATTGGTCAAATGGACTGTATAATAACTACAGGCTGTTTTGTCTCTTTTTATATACATACAGCAATGTTGCTTTATTATAGCTTTGTGGTAATTTGTTATGTGAATAAAAATCCGTAAACATTTTGCAAATAGTTAAATTAACATAATTAGATCTCCTGTTTCAACTATTTTTATCTTCGTAGTACTGAGAGACACAGACAGTACACAAATAAAAATGAATAAAAGTATTGTATCAGGTGTGGCTACTACCGATCACAGTGCCGGGCGGGATAACCCACATTCTGAAGACGGGGCTGGTGGGGCGCTTCGCCGTCAGCGTCGTCGACCATTTGCTCGCTATACATCATCAGGTGCGCTGACTACTACATATAGTATTTTAGCCTACTAGATATAGTAGTCTGACGACTCCGTAGCCTAGTTGGGAGTGACCCAGCTTACGAAGCGAGGGCACCGGGTTCGACTCCCGACAGGGGCTGATATTTTTGTGACAGATAAATGTTTGTTCTCGGGTCATGGTCTTTTTTACATCTAATCAAACCAGATGCAATTATTAATAGGTAAAATTATTTTATAAACAATGTTCTAATAAAGCTGTTGCTACATTTCAGTCGAGTCAAACATCCCAGTTGTTTGACATAATGGAGGAGTCTCGTCCGGAGAACAACACGGTGGTGCACATCCCCATCGTGCAGAGCTGCACCATGAGGCCGGCCACCGTGGATGGACAGCGCTGCCCTATGTGTATCCTTTCACACATACATAGATAGACAGAGATAGTTATTAGTATGGACGTAAAACAAAAAAATAAGTCTAGCTGCTAGAGGGATGCTTGTATGGACTTAAAACGAAAAACAAAGCTTAGCTATACATATATGACCCTTGTGGAGATTTCTCTGCTCTCTGCTCGTTTATTTTTGCCTGGTGTGACTGTAATTGTAGGCAGTGTTAAAATTGTTATAAAAACATAATAAGGGTGATTATTGTTGAACATGTAAATTTTTAGGTAGTGCATTTGACCTTTAAGAGATACTGTATATTGTGACTTTACTCTTGCGGGTCTGTGTATGTGTTCAATCAATTTTAATAATAACTATTTAACAAGTATTCAGACTCTGGTAACTGGGTAGTGTTCCAGCCGGACTACATCATTGATGCTAGACTCGGCTGTCTGTGGAAGGTCCAGTTGATTCCTTCCGGTCTGGCTCATAAGGTATGTTGACATAATACTTATGATATTATACTAAAAGTTCATGGTGGTCATCATCATGAGAAAAAAAATATGTTCTAAAAATAAAGGTATAAAAAATTGTGGTGAACACTGGAATAGCAGATGATGCTATTACTTCAAGTCCTTGTAATTTAAACTCATACTCATAGTCGGATATTTTACTTGATTATTTAGCTATCACTATGTCTAGTGAACTTCTAGTAACTCAATGGACGACAGTTACTTCATGGACACTAACCTTATTAGTTTATTGTAGGTACCAAAGGAGGAGATATCAAAGATAGTGGCAGTGTTGCTGCGACGGCGCGACGGCAAGGACACCATCTACCGGATCCTCAACCAGCTCGTGGCGGACGCCGGCACCTACCTCGTCGAGCTGTCGCGCTGCTTCGATGAAATCAACTCTGTTTACAGGTGGGCTCATTACCGTCACAACCTATACCTATTATATACACATTCAGGTCTGTTATTATATAACAGATGTTACACATTGGATGCTAACTGTCACTGGCAGTTCGGTCTTTACGGTACACGGACCCCTGGCTCAAGGTCCCTGACTGACTAATAAGGGCCCCTATTGGCAGACAAAATTTAGTTTCAAATCTACCTAATGCGTAATGATTACGTTGAGTAGGTTTAAGACTAAATTTATATTTACTAAGCTTTTAAGCAATAACCGATCGATTTTTTTAATATTTTGTAGAAAGTGCGACGCTAACTATCCCTGGCAGTGCGGTCTTTGCCATAACGGCACACGGCGCCCTGGTTCAGGGTCCCTGACTATATAAGGGCCGCTATTGGCTGACACAATTTAGTTTTTTGTCTACCCAACGTCTATGCTTACGTTGAGTAGATTTAAGTATAAATTTATATTTACTAAGCTTCTAAGCAATAACCGATCGATTTTTTTTATAATTTGTAGAAAGTGGGCGGACCTAGAGGTGGCGCGCAACACGGCGGGGCAGTGCGTGGACGCGGCGCGCGGCCCGCTCGCCTTCCCCGTGCTGGTTGCGCAGGCCGACGTGTGCGCGCACGTGCTGCACGCGCACGCCGACCACAAGTATCTCGTGCAGGTCGGTACTGTGCTACAATGTCGACGGGACCCCTGCCTTCAGGGTTCCCTGGCCGTTTAACTGTATCCTCATGCTATGTAATTGGTATTTAGTACGAGTTAGTATTGTTACCGTGACCTTATTAATTTGGGTGTGCTGT
>LGAG01000306.1:517795-532591 GCA_001278395.1 Lerema accius | reverse complement strand
TAAAATCATTAAATTAAGAAAATAATATGTTCGTCATTGCAAAGTCATGTCGATCAGAAAAATTTACACTTGTCAAAAAGATCATGCTAAGTTGAACAGGGTATAGTACCTATAATTTGGGAATACCAGCAACAGATTAATTACATCATATCGCAAATATTCAGTATATTTTATTTAGATAAGATAACCGTAAAGCGATAAGCTTGCACTTGACTCCGTATTTAGGCAACTCACTGATAAGGGCGCTGATAATTTCAACGGATAATTTAATTATTCCACATGATATTTCTTAGAATTTTGTGGAGAACCTACGCTACGAAAATTATGTTTTACAAAACGTACCCTTACTTTCTTCTTTCAAACCGTTTGACGGGGATCATAGAGCATTGGATTTTTCAGTCAATATTTTATATTTGTTCAGTCAAAATAAGTCAATATTTAAATGCTCAAACATTAATTTGGAGCCATGAATTTTCTTTCAGTTTTTCTAGGTTTTGATAGGAGTTGAGGGTCTATTTGAAGAAGTTTTCAGCTGAGCTCCTGTTTTTTTTCAGGGGAGCAGTGTGAAGTGTATGTGGAGTACTACAACCAACTGATGTCGGAAACATAGCTTGGTGTCTGCCGCTTCTGACTATAATAGCATAATATATTGGCTTTGATCTATCAGTGGGCCATTCAGAAGAACCTCTTTGTATAGGCTTGGGGCATGCTCCATCGTGCTTCTTCAGTATACTATTAAATTAAGTAGATACTCGTAAATTAATATTGTATATTATGTATAGGTATTTGTAACACTGTTAGAGCAGACAACTGTCCACTGCTATGAACTAATTTTAATGAGATCTGATTGCACTAAAGTTCTATCTATAATCCTATTAAAGGTGAATTTAAATAGTCTTTAAATTAATACATTCACCGCATATTTTATTAATGGTTTCATTCATTGTATGCTCTTGAATCCTATAGCAACTAGTACTAGTAAATAATTTCATAAATAATTATTTATTATTTAACTTAGCAAAGTTTTATTGTTGTAGATACTAAATATCACGGAATTATTATGTGTAGTGTGTAAACAATTTTTATCATGAGTTATCTTAAATAGTGTAATCCTGTATTGTATTTAAATTTTAATACATACGAACAAACGATTAAATATGGATAGGTAATTATTTAATAGAATTCTATTTTCTAAATAATGTGTTTATAGATAATTCCTAGATGTACCTATTGTTGTTAAAACTATTACTTCGTTAGAAATTATGAGGAAATAATACTAAATCTGTGATCATCCTATTTACTGTACAAAAGGTTTTGAAATATTATTTCATGTAGAATTATTATTTATACTAATTCTTACCAATGTTTTGTGTTAACAAAGTGATACAAATGCATTGATATATGTATATTTTGTTATTATCTAAATAAAATTATTTGCTAATACTGATTTTTATTTACCGATTAGACTAAAAATGTTTGGTAGTTACAAGGTTTTGTCTGTTGTGACATCAGACTATTAAAAAACAAGGTCACTTTGACTTGGCAATGTCAAGGTTGAGATAATATTTTCCAGTATAGCAAAATGGCCGATTTGAACTTTGTACCTTCTACTGTACTAGACAATAACACCATTCACACCACAGACAGACAATAGTAATACTATTCTAAACTTGTGATATCTTTTCTCATGAGTTTAAAGATACATGGAGCATAATGTAAACTTTAATTAATAATTAAAAGTAGTAAATAACTGAATCAGCTGTTACAAAATTACACCTTAACTTGGTGCTTGGACACTGGAAAATAACTACATAATGTAATTAAATAATTTTGGATTTATGCCTCATATTACCTCATAATATCAGAGGATAGGGATAACCTATGCAACGATACACTTTATTCTAGGGATATTCAATAAAATTACCAAGTTGAATGTAATGAATTTATATAACAAAACTAAATATTTATATATTCTGTTGTATAATAAATGCTTAAGAAACTAGCACAATCACTTATTGCTTAGCAATATCAGACGGTATAAATAAATTATAAACAGGGAGGAAGGTTATTGTAAATGTTATCCAAATATTGACAGAGAGCTATTAAGTTGCCCATTTAAAGATGAACAACAGCTCGAATAGATTTTCCTTCATGCATCAAGTGGAATGCCTCATTGATCTCTGCTAAAGGCACATTATGCGTGACAAATTCATCGAGGGGTAGCTTCTTGGAGAGGTACTCTTCCACAAGCTTAGGCACACTGTCTCGGCTCTTGTAGCCTCCGAAAGCAGTTCCCATCCATGTACGACCAGTAACCAGCTGGAATGGCCGAGTGCTTATCTCCTCCCCGGCTCCGGCCACCCCGATGATCACCGACACGCCCCAACCCTTGTGGCAGGCCTCGAGCGCGGCGCGCATCGTGTTCACGTTGCCGATGCATTCGAAAGTGTAGTCGAGACCCCCGTCAGTCAAATCTACCAGCACCTGCTGTATGGGCTTGTCGTAATCTTTAGGGTTCACGAACTCGGTGACTCCAAATTTCTTTGCGACCTCGAACTTGGACGGGTTGATATCGACTCCGACGATGCGATTCGCGCCGGCCGCCTTGCATCCCAACGCGACAGCCAACCCGACCGCCCCGAGACCGAATATGGCGCAATTAGATCCAGCCTCCACCTTGGCGGTGTTCAAGACGGCGCCGTAACCTGTCGGGACACCGCAGCCGAGCAGACACACCTTATCCAACGCCGCTTCATCGGCGACTTTGCACAAGGAAATTTCTAGAACGACCGTGTATTCGCTGAAAGTTGAACATCCCATGAAGTGAAACAGTTCCTGACCCTTGCATCGGAATCTCTTCGTCCCGTCGGGCATGACGCCCTGGCCTTGGGTTATACGAACTTTTTGGCAGAGGTTAGTCTTGGGGTTGAGACAAAACTTGCATGTTTTGCATTGCGGAACGTACAACGGCACTACGTGGTCCCCGGGTTTTACAGTAGTGACACCTTCCCCGACGCTTTCGACGATTCCACCGCCTTCATGTCCGAGAACAACTGGAAAAACTCCCTCCGGGTCCTTTCCTGACAGGGTATACGCGTCAGTATGGCAAACGCCGGTTGCAGTAATTTTTACGCGCACCTCGCCGGCCTTTGGAGGATCTACTTCGATTTCCTCGATCGAGAGAGGTTTTCCTGCCTCCCAAGCTACAGCAGCTTTACATTTAATAACTTTACCGGCAGTCGACATAATTCACGTGTTCAACTAAATTAAATGAAAAATACTTAAACCCTGTTACCCTGCTAATGAACGTAACGAAATGAAATATAAAATCACAAATAAATTGATTGATGTATTGATAATGATATTGACACACTATTGATAATGATAATAGTAATAGCACAGATTGCACAAACTAGGTAAACAGATTGACTAGGATATAACAAAGTACTCTGTGCTGTGTTAAGATAGAAAAATATGCTAATCACAGACTATAATAGATAGCTGGCACAAACTAAGTAGATAGCTGGTGTTAGTAGTACACAGGTTAGTATGTATACACTCTTATCTATGGGTTAATTAATAAATATGATGATAATAATAAAGAATAATAGTTGTTTCCTTCATAGATCAGCAGAGCTTCTAGCCAAATGCCCTTTCCTTCGAACGCTCACGCCAAACGCAATCTAAAAATGTATGGGAATGACATTAGGCGCAGAAAAAAAAGGCGTCGTTTATGTCATTCCCATACATTTTTAGATAGCGTTTCGCGTGAGCGTTCGAAGAAAAGATTATATATATGCATAGATTAGAGTAAATTATGGAATATATGTTTCCATAAACCTAAATTACTTTGGCCTATGCTTTATGTCAAGTACAAATGTCAATGTCGTTTGTCATTGGCGACTGGCGTTCTGTGCTTGCAACCATAGATAAGAGTTGCAACAAAATATTTCAAAATAACATGATAATAATATTATTCTAAATCTAATATAAACGTATATTCTCACTGTGTAAATTATGGCCAAATTTCATACTTACTATGTTCTATGTCCATTAATTGACCAAAAAAGCTTTTTAGGAGTATCTCCCGACAAACACGAAGAAAATGTTATCGTCACGTTGGGTCGAAATGTCGTCAACAAATACAGGGTCAGTTACTAAATTTATTACTTTAAACTAAATTAAAAAAGGTTCTTTAGTTATTACATGATGTGTCCTAATTAAAATCCTCCTTGTAAAGCTTTCAGATCAAAAGCAAATCGGCGGATGGACGTCGAAGGACCACATAACCTCTGAAGTTATTTACGATAAGGAACAAGCGGCTTATGTTGGTGTTTTTAATAAAAACACAATCAAAAGTTGGAATGAAGATTCTGACAATTTGGATAAAATAAAGAAGTTTAAGGTATGAAAACCTAATTTATTATGTTCTATGTACTGTAAGGGAATTTTTTTTATCATTAATAACATTACGTTATTTCAGTTTTCGGTTAGCATTCTGAAAGTATTACCCAGAGGCAACGCAAGTCTAATCATATTTGAAAATGGCAACTGTGCGTCCCTGACATATGCTCTGGATAACAGGAAATCTTATGAAAATAAACTGCTTGTAAAAGATTCAGAAACCATTGTGGATGCTGCCTGCTTCACAAAGAATAATGTAGATCACATTTGCTACATCATTAGAAATAGTAAAGGGAGCTTTGAGATACTGGTATGTCCTCTCCGAGAGGAATTGGGTGATATGGAGCGATCTAAACTGGCTAGAGTCAAGGTGATGAGGTCTGGTGATGTAGCAGTAATAGGAAAGTTCATCAATGTTACTACAAACAGCTGCCAAGTGTACTTCTTGTGTAAGTTTTCAATATAAATGTTAAAATTAGTGTTAAGATGTAAACTGATACCAACAGTATTCAAGTTTGAGTGTCTAGAAGTTATAAATACATGAAAATGAGAGATTTCAAATTATTTAGAAGAATCAGTGAATGCAACTTCTATAACATTATGATAAACTTACAAAATAGTATGCTTTGTGAAAGCTTCACAATACATTTCTTAACAGTACAAACAATTTTGTTTAATTAGAAGAATTTACAGTATTTAAGTTGATATCTAGTCCAGTCTCTATTTTAATACATTTTTTTTTACTTCCAGGGAGTGACTCAAAAATGATTATGTATGATTTAGACCAGAAAGAATGGAGGACTATTGGAATTGTTCCTTGGATCTGTTGCAGTACTAGTGTTTCCATAGCTTGGATGGGGCATGATCATCTAATCCTGTTCGGCAGTAACATAGATCAGGATGGAGCTATAATAGTGGCTTACAATGTAATACTCGGTGTAGGATCTTGTAGGTACCCCATGAAAATGTATTCCGAGGATGCTAAATTGTATTGTATCAATGATAGGATTGTACTTGAAGCATCTAACCATATTGGAATGCTGCCCTATGTCCTGGAAATGGAGAGAAATTTGGCAAGTCTATTAGGATCCCATGAGATTATACCAGATGAATGCACAGAAATTGCTGACTGGGGAACTCCTGCTGCACCATTGTATGAAGTCAGGGATGACATTAAAGATTTACTCAAATTAGGTCTGACAGAAAGAAATATATGCCTGCAGGTAATCCCACCATTGTTGGAAAAAGATGACTTTAGACCAGTTTATAGAACCATTAAAGAATTTACAGACATACCTGAATCAATTCTTGTGTTGTTGCTCAACTATACCGTTAAATTGGTGAATCCTGATGCAGTCGACATCACAAGTGAAGAAGAGTTTAGTAACCTCTGCTCTTGTAATTGTGAGTCTAAGAAAGAGACTATCATACGCAAAGGAAGATTTGAGTTGATGAATTATATATTTGAGATTCCTTTCAGTGATGCTTTGTTGATTCCACATTTGAGGAGTGGTCTCTCGTTAGACGATGCACTGTTTATTATGTGCTACATCTCTTACCTCCTGACAGATTCAGAGAAAAAAATGGATATGGACTATGAAAGCAAGTTATTTGACTGGGCTACCCTGCTGCTAGATGCCTTTTACCAACAATATTTAATGACAAAGGATGAGAAAGTCACATATGCATTAAATAAATTACAAGGTGTTGTTGTGAATCTTGTGGATCAATTAGCTGTCATTGATGATACTTTACCCTTGTTGAATAAAATATTATCAGGCAAAAATGTAGAAAAAAGTGAAGAATCTTTATCCTATGCTATTGAATTAATGGAAATATAAACTGTTCATTAATACATGGTATTATTTAAAATATACATTAAGTTAAAAATGCAACTAATATAGACCATTAGCTGCTATATTCAAATACACGCAATATTGGTGGCTCATTCTTGTTATATGAAACTGAAAATAATTATATATTTGGTAATTGATTGATCTCAGTAGTGTCGCCAAGCTCAAAGTATAACCTTGTGTAAAATGAATGCCATCAGATAGAAAACAATACATTGATTGTAATGAAAAACTGATCATTCAATAGTTTTTTTATTAGCAGCTCTGGCGAACTGAACTACCATTGGCCGTTCCTTGAGCATGTATCCATTTGTTTCATTTAATGCCGTTTCAGCTAAATGTACAGATGGAAATGTAACAAATGCTTGACCTTTCATTCTGCCCTCTTGCATCACCCTTACATCAAAACCAATTTCTTCCTCTTCAGTAAGATTTTCAACATATCTCTTGTATATCCTTTTAACATCTTGTTCAGTAACTGTTTTGGCCAAATTCTTTATATAGAGTCTCATGGATGGTTGACCCGGATGATAGTTTTTGAACACCGGTAATATTTTCATATCACTATATGAGATTCTGTTCTTTAATAGTTCCCTTTTAGTTATATTAGGTTGTTCAGGCTCCGGAACCTCTTCCTGGACAACAGGTTGAGCTTCTTTTTCAAACTTGCCTAACTCCCCGGTGACCTCTGGTGCCTCTGGTTGCTTTTGTAAAGCATCTTGTGGCACATTGACTGATATTTTCTTTGCTTCCATGACTGGTGCAACATTTTCAAATACTTCATATTGATTTAGGTGTGGTTTCTTTGCTGGAGGTAATGTTGCTGAGGACAACACAGTGATGGCCCGTTTTCGAGTCTTAGGAAGTGTGTGTTTCCTCTTTACTAATGAAGGCGCAGGTTGCTTTGGTTGGTCACTCTCTTCACAAGATATTTCAGATTCTTCATCACTGAGTTCTTTTGATATTACTGGAAACTCATCAGCAAAGATTTCTCTAAAGGTTTCTTTAAAAAATTTTACATTTTCTTCATTGACAATAAAAGGAAGATCTAAGGACATCTTGTTCATTAAGTGTAAAGTTTGAGTGTACAGTGATTTATGAGCAAATAATGCACAAATTATGTTTATAGCAATTTGTGTGGTAATGTCCGGATATTTGTATTTTAAATGCACAGGAGGTGGTTGATAGAAATTTACAGATGGGTTCCAGGCATTAAGCACTCTGAGGAATTCCTTCACACGATTGGTTGCTATAGAAGCTTCTTCTGAATCATCAGGTTTGTCAGTATTAGATTCTTTATCAAAAGAATATTCAACCACCAGTCTTCGTTTAGCTATTTCAAGTTGGTGAAGACGTATTAACGATGCTTTTGCGTTTTCAACGCTGGGAAATGAAGCGAATAAGTAGTGACGTCTAGTAGCTGTTTCCCACACCTTTTCAGCTCCAAAATGCTTTAATAATTGTTGTTTGTCTTGAAAAGATAAAGATTGTGGTAAATGCCTAATTATTAAAACCTTTGACATCTCAAGTGTATACAGTATTTTTACTTATAATTCAATACGTTTCAATACGATTCTTTTATGGATTAAGCTATTCTTCAAAACAAACTTTTACAGCAAAATTCAAAAGTTGTCACTGTCACTAGTGTCACTGGTGTCATTTAACAGCTGATTTTTCTTCCACAGATTATATTGTCCTTATGTGACACAGACTGATCACACTGACATCTATCGCATCCACAGATAAAAGCTAGCAATAAATGACAACATTGTCAAGCATGACTTTGAGTTTGATTTGACAAACGTCAGTGTCACGCACGATCCGCACGAATAAATTATAACCTATATGCTATAACCTAAAAGAGATGAAATAATATTTATTTATGAAATGAGAAATATAATGAAATACGGTTAATTATTTTATTCTGTTTAGTGTTACGAATTCCATTACAAACAGAATAGTTTCTAAGCAACTATAATGGCGGAAACCGAACGGAAAGCCGTGAAAGTCGTGGTCTTGGGAGATATCGGGAGAAGTCCACGTATGCAATATCATGCATTATCTCTAGCTAATAATGGATTCAAAGTGGATATAATTAGCTATATGGATACTTTGCCGCTTAAGGAAGTATTAAATAGTTCTAATATAACCATACACAAGTTACAACCTATGAAACTCGAAAAAGGTCCAAAGCTCATTCAATACTTTGCAAAAGCTTTATGGCAAGCTGTAAGTTTGATATGCACTTTATTTTTGAGTGGGAAATGCAACTACCTCCTCTGTCAGAATCCACCCGCCATACCTACCTTACCAATTTGCCGTTTCTACTGTCTAGTTACAAGAACAAAGTTCATTATTGATTTCCACAATTATGCCTATTCCATAATGGCTCTATCCATGTCCGCTGATCATCCACTACTAAGGGTGGCGACATGGATTGAGAAATGTTTTGCCCAGTCTTCTCAGAACAACTTATGTGTAACATGTGCAATGAAAGAAGATTTGATACAAAACTGGAATGTAGTGTAAGTTGTTTCCATTACATTACTATGGACACAATATGTTAGATTGTAAGACACATTAGCTGTCACAGAATTAATTTAATGAAATGTTATAATTCATTTTTAGAGCCACAGTATTGTATGACAAAGCTCCTAAAATATTTCATCCAATTACATTACAAGAGAGACATGATTGGTTTTTGAAAATAGGTGTCCAATATCCTGAATTCAAACATTCAGGGCGACAGTTGCTCAATGAACCATCAAATGATGATGTCAATACAGTGTTCACTGAAGTTCGAGGAAATAATGTAGTCCTACGAGAAGATCGCCCTGCTCTCCTATTCAGTAGCACCAGTTGGACACCAGATGAAGATTTTAGCATTTTGATGGAAGCTTTACAAAGTATGTTTCATTATCTTTGTAGCTTAGTTCTTGTAGACTTACAATGCAATGTCACCTTTTACAGTCACCAATCCTACCAGTGAGATTTCTTGAAATTCTACATAATTATAATATTATATTAATCTACTCTATTGTTTTAGCATATGAAATAACATATGAATTAACCAAAAAATTGCCAAAGCTGATCTGTGTGATTACTGGCAAAGGGCCAATGAAGGATCACTATGTCAACCAGATAGCTATAAGAAAGTGGCAGCATGTGAAGATTGTAACACCATGGCTGGAGGCAGCTGACTACCCAACAATGGTGGCCAGTGCCGACCTCGGAGTGTGCCTTCATACTAGTTCCTCTGGGCTGGATCTGCCCATGAAAGTTGTTGATATGTTTGGTGCTGGCTTGCCTGTCTGTGCATGTCATTATGAATGGTAAGACATTTAGCATGTAATTCACTGTACCTAATTTAACTTGTAACATTATAGTTAATTCTTCATTGTATAAAATTATACAGCAACATAGAATAATCTGATTGTCTAAAAATTTTTTTTTCATAAATGTCAATTTACTATGGATGTTACTAGTCTTTTTACATTTTAGCATTGATGAACTGGTGCAGAATGGAGTCAATGGATACACCTTCAAGAGCAGTGACGAGCTCGCCAAGCAAATTGTCACTTGGTTTGAAAACTTCCCTAAAAATGAAGCACAAAACCGAATAGCAGAGTCCATGCGGAAAGAACTAGAAAAATTCCAAAAATCCAGATGGGAAGACAATTGGAATCTGAGAGCAAAGAAATTTTTTGAATTGTAATCGAATTCATGCAGATCTGTGTTAATGGGGCCAAAATATATTTTTATTTGAATCTATTCAATATAATGTTCAATAAGACTGTCAATTGTATTTATGTATATTCAAGTTATAATCCAATAAATAATAAATGTAAATTATGTTGTATTCATTCAAAACCCAAAAATATTTATAACTTTCATCTTTCATGTTTTTTCATCATCTTATCACAATATTTTACCTTTATAACTTACATTGTATGTATTTTTAAATGAAAATTTCCTACAGTTAGAGATGCAAATTCTGTCAGATAAAGTAAATAAAATAGACAATGATATTTTATATACTTATGTAATAAAAATAAAAGCTTATTTGTCATCCACAACACTTAAACTAAGAGTCTTTCTATCTCTTGCTGGATACTTTGTATTTGCGGCTTGAGTTGCGAGCCTTCGTTAATAGTGATGGAACAGGCCACTATCGGCCGCGAGACACCACATGCTCGTCCTAAAGCTTGCTTTGACCTCACAAACACGTACGGTACATTTTTATCCTCACAGAGAATGGGAATGTGTAGCACGATCTCCAAGGGCTCAGCGTCCGCCGACATGATAATAAATTCCGACAGCCCCCTGTTCAGGGTCTTTGTGGCTTCATTGGCGCCTTTTCTTAGCTGTTTGTAGTTAGCAGCCTGTTGTACTAAGTTCAGAATCTTCGCAGTAAGCGGAGCGTCCGCCAGAGGATACGCTTTAGGGTTTACAGCTGCTTCTTCAGTCTGGAATAATAAATAATAACAATAAATTTTTTTTTAAATCAAAACATTCGTTTTGAAAGAGAAAGAATATTAAGGCTTCCAAGTAACCTGAAGTTTATGTTCTGAAACATTATATTAATCATGATTTGTTTCACAATACACGAAATATTAAAGTTAATGTATAATGTATAAACAAGCCATCACTTTGGGACACCGCGTTGTCAACATAACCTACAAAATCACATTAGCACATGGGCATTAGACGGTATAACCAATCCTTTCAAGAAAAGCGCCGAGTTTTCGAGACACGATTGTATAAAATTGTTAATATAAAATCAATGATTTGGCTTACCATGATGGATGTAGAAATGCGTATCAATAAAGTGTGTCTCTTAATGTGTACCTCTCGGCGATTACTCGCGTCACGGAGGAAAGTAAGTACCTATTCGTCAAAGTAGAGAAGTTTCTTCGAAGTATATTTAATGATTTTTATTCCATATAATCTTAAAATAAGCCTAACTTCACAGTAATAGTTATTGCAAATTTTTAAATTAACTACCACACCACATGCACTACACTCGCCCGCCCGGTTTTTTTGACAAGTAAAATTGACTGATGACAAGACAATTGACAATGTCATGTCATTTAATTTTATTAAAAACAATCCGTCCTTAGTGTCACAAATGGTCACAGAGCAAGGAATGTATCTGTATACATACAGCAAATGGTCAATCACGGAAGACAGATACATTCTTTGCTCTGTGGTTCGCATGGTACAACAGGACAAATGACGTCACGTCATTGCTCTGTATTTTGAAAGGGACGTATTACTTTTGGAAACTGTACGGTTTTAACTCAAATGAAGTCATTTATCATCATTTTATTCCTTGTTCTTATTGTTCAAGCAACAACTAAAACCATAACCATGGAAAAACTTGTAGCCGCAGGGTGAGACTTTCCTTATAATATTTGGGTGAGACCATAGATCAGAGGTGAGACTAAATATCAATGTCTGTGGTATCACTAGGATTTTCTTGTCTGTGACTGTATATAATATATTGTCTGTGCTTCAGTCTTTGATATATATAAAAGTACTCTGTGGTCGAGTAGTTGCAGTTTTGCATGAAAATTAAAAAATTAAGAATAATATGCCAAAAATCTAGAAAGCCAATCGTATATTGCTTTCAATTCAATAAAATAAGTTCTTCCCGTTGTTGTACTTGACGCTGAAGTTATTGTAGAACACGTGAATTATTAAATTACTTTAAATTTTACCAACATGGAAGTTATAGTCGCTAATGTTGATCATATCAAGTTCGATATAGATTATGCTCTTGAACAACAATATGGGGCGCTCCCGCTACCGTTTCCCGGCATGGACAGTAAGAATAAAAATCTCATAACATTATTCATTAATAATAACCCCTCTTTCTTTTCATGGTTGAGTTATTTATTAATCCTTTAATGATACCTATAAATGACACTGATTCATATTTTTTTAAATTAATTATAGAGTCAACAGCAGCTGTTTGTGAGTTCTTCAGCCAGCCCGGGGGCTGCAGCAATGGCCCACAGTGTCCTTACAGACACGTACGGGGCGACAGGACTGTGGTGTGTAAGCATTGGCTTCGAGGCCTCTGCAAGAAGGGGGACCAGTGCGAATTCCTCCATGAGTATGATATGTCTAAGATGCCAGAGTGCTACTTCTATGCCAGGTTTAATGCCTGTCATAACAAGGAGTGCCCTTTCCTCCACATAGACCCTGAAAGCAAGATTAAGGATTGTCCTTGGTAAGATAGCTCTGATTTATAGGTCCTGATTCTCATATTAAGGTTTAACTATGTATTATCAATAGCTAAGCAGTAGTGTACTATCAGGTTGGTAAATAGTCCCTGTAGCCACTACACTATACCTTCTTAATCTTTAATTTTTTTTAATTTGTGTCTGTCTTATTTTTAAATCGATAATTACAATAAAAAGACACTAAGATTGTTTACTTTTTAAATCACGAGGAAAAAAACGAGGTATACTTGATGGAAAGTGGTAATGCAGTCTTAGATGGTAAAGTTAACAATCTAAGAAAATCCTATTAAAAATTTAAATTGTGGCTACATCAACATTGTTATTGTTCTTGTACATATCCACCCAATTTATTGCCAACCATTATTATCAATGTCATTAAAATTATGGTATTAAACATATTTAATGCAGCATAGTGCTGTTACTGTCATGTATGGGGCTAAAGCGCCAATTAGCCCATACATTTCTAATATTTCCCTTTAATTTACTAGGTATGATAGAGGATTCTGCAGACACGGTCCCCACTGCCGGCACAGGCATGTCCGGCGAGTGCTCTGCATGAATTATCTGGCCGGTTTCTGCCCCGAAGGCACCACTTGCAAGTACATGCACCCACGGTTCGAGCTACCCGCACCGCCTGAGCAAACCAAGGATGCCAAGCGGCTGCCCGTCTGCCACTACTGCTCTGAAGTCGGCCACAAAGCTTCCACATGTCACAAAATACCACCTGATGTATGTATATTACTTGTTTAACAAATTGGAAGTACTCAAAAAGTCCAAAGAAACATTTCCCAAAAAACAAGATACTGTTAATAAAATTTTTCTTCCTTAATGTATTATACATTAGTCTCTTCGGTCCATTATAAGCATCATTAAATCACATATATGTTTCATTTCTAGCAAAGAGAGGCTGCCCAGAGACAAGAGGAGGCACGCTACCGAGCTCTGGGTTACGTGAAGCCAGCCGCCGAGTCAGAGGATGGGAATGTGCAGCGCATGCATCGCTTGATGCACAAGCCTCTCGAGGAGGTCACCTGCTTCAAGTGTGGCACCAAGGGCCACTACGCCAATAAGTGCCCCAAGGGCCACCTCGCCTTCCTGTCTAACCAGAATAACAACCAGAACTCATTTAAAAAACCCAACTAGTATAAAGTTGTCAAGCCGTGCGTGTATAAGTACGTGAAACACAAACCCCAGTGAATGAGTGAGTGAAATGAAGTGTTTAAACAAATGTGCTATCTCATTAACTAAGTGTATTAAGTGAAACTTTCTCATTAATTGTTACATAAAATATGAATTTCATAGTGAAAGAACAAGATAATTATGATCTTTGTATGTATGTGGTAGATGGTTTAGATTCTGTAAGATACAATGTTAAGGTAGTGTTTCATCATCATCATTGCAACCCATAACTGTCCCACTGCTGGGCTCGAGTCTCCTCTCACAGTGTGTGGGGTACAGGCCATAGTACACCACACCGCCGCTAGTCTAGTGCAGATTGGCAGACATGTATTTTATGGAGAACTTTTAGGCATGCAGCTTTCCTCGAGATGTTTTCCTTCACTGTGGCAAGTGATAAATAGTATGTAATACACACATAATTTATTTAATTAGAGTTGCGTGCCGGGGGTTTTGAACCCTGGAACTTCCGTTCAAGAGACCAATGTTCAAACCACTTTGCTATCACTGCTAGGTAGTGAATAATTAATAGTGATGTATTAAAATTGATATATTTGTATTATATTATTTAGTTGGGATAGACATAGGATATTTTATAGAAACTTCAAAGTACCTCCTAGGGGGAAGTTATATAATAATATTGATTATATAAATATATAAAAAATGTATAAAGTAGGATCCATAGTTATTAGTCTAAATACTTTTCAGCGCAGTATTGAGTACTATATGCCCTAGCAACTTGACCAATAATCGAATTATTGCCGCTTACGCTACATCTCTACCCTGTTTTACTCATTTATCTGTTCATTTCGTACTTTTATCAAAATGTCAATGTCTTGAAAAGTAATGGAATAGGTTAGTACTTTCATTAGATATTTAGACAGGAAGACTATTTTCGTGTAAAGTGTAAATAGTTATATTTCGGTTTTTAAAATTAAGAAATTAGGTATAACAAGTTACACACTTAGCTAGACTTTGATATGTGTTAAGGCGGAAACAGACTTTGCGAGGCAAATGCCACGAACCATGCGTTGTGAAATATTAAACCAACATATGCTCGGGTCGCGCCATCGCGTGCGAAGTAAATGCCGCGTATTTGTCGGCCGGCTCGCCCG
>LGAG01000306.1:491798-513127 GCA_001278395.1 Lerema accius | reverse complement strand
GCGGAGGTTTCCCGCCACGGGGAGACCGAGATGAGAATTCCTACAAATACCACGAATCGCTAGCACAAACTAATAGCGACTCTTGGTCGCATGGGAGCAGCAATAAATTTTATGAACGATCCGACTTGGTGGTCAACCTTCCCGAGGATCCGCGCATATCTAAGCTGTTGCGTCGTCTGTGTGCAGAGGTCGATGTAGAAAAATCGTTAGTGATATGCAGCAAACTACAGGAAGCCGTAATGCTGCCTGAAAATGCACGGTACATACGAAGATCTTATGATATACTAGTAGAATCACTGTTGGATGTTTTGTATGATGCACCTGGCCCTGAAACAAAGGAGAGTGCTGCTGTGGTGTTGGGCAGGATTGGGTATGTCATGGGACATGATTTTCATAAACATCTAGACTGGATTGCTAATACATATAATATGCAGAACACTTCAATCAAACATCTGCTTACCTTTTCTTTCATAGAATCTTTCCAGCTAGACATTCAAACACCGGCTTTGTCAGAATTTGTTGAACTCACTCTAGAAAGGCTTCAGACTATAATAGAGGGAACTGACTCGTCTGATGTTTTCACAGCAGCTATTAATGCTATGATAGTGATATCTAACTCTTACCCGGAGCATTTTGCAAACCATTTTGTAGATACTGTTGATATTTTGGTGGGATGGCATGTAGATAATGCTCAGTCTAAAAAGATAAAGGAATTTGCACTACAGTCTCTATTCAAATTGAGCCGCCACTGGCAAGCTGATGTTGGATTTTCTGTCAATTTATTGAACCAGTTTGTAGAAGATATGGTATCTTATGCCAATGATTTAGATCCCAAAAAAAGGGAAAATGAAACAGATGTGAGCAGCCATGAAGATTGTTTACAAAAAATTTCATCATTCCTCAATGTTTTTAACATTGTGGTGAAGAGTTTGGGTAACTTATTGAGCCCCACTGTTTCACTGACTGTGTCCTGGTCCTTTCTCACTGAAACGTTGACAAAAATTCTGCAAGTGTTGATAGAGACATTGAAACAAGAAGCTGACTCAGAATTGCTGCTTGCAGGTAACGAGTGCATTATGTTACTTTTGAAATATTTACAGGGTAAATCATTTTCTTGCTCAGCTTCATTATTCACATTGATAACCATGGAAATGAGAAGTTACTTGCAAATTGATGAAAGTGTATGTCTAAGTATTATCAATCTTATTTCAAACACAATAAAAGAAATTGCTTCAAATTTGCCGATTGACTTTATAAATGAAACTATTGGACCAGAGTCTCTTTTGCGCCCTTTGCGTTATTCAGAGAGTCAGCAAATCTTATGTAGTGTCATGACTATCTATAGTAACTTACTTAATTTAAAGAATATTCCACTTTTGCAAGAAACCTATAAATTTGTTTTGACTGATATTCAAAATTCATGTTCAGTCATAATACCAGACATACAGATAATACAATCTGAATACACTGAGGACATAGATGCTGAAGATGCAGAGAAAAATGTTATATTTTACCTCCAATGTCTGTCAGAGCTGGCCAATGCTAGCAATTCCATCATAGGCATGTGGGCCTTGAAGCCTAGTATTTTGGAACTACTCGCAATTAAAATGTGTCCACACAATGAGACCATGATGAGAGAAAGACCAGCTTTACAATATGCTATACTCTTCTTGCTGTATTCACATTGCAAGAAAAATAGCCATTTCATTGCTTCCAGTGACTTGGTGACAAATTCCCAACAGAGAACAACAGACTTGTTTGGACTATCGAATCTCAGTTTAGGTGATGTGACTGGAACTAGCCCTACATCTGGACATCTAGCAGTTATACTTAATACATTGAGCATTGTATTAGCTGAACATGCATCAAGAGAAACATTGCTCCTTGTCTTGAATTGGATATCAGACATTTTTTTGCAATTAGACAAATATTTGCCGATAGTCAGCATGTCTAAAACATTTCTTGTATTAATAACTAACATGCTCTCAGTTGCCTACTGTTTTGACAGTGTATTGTGTGTTCTTGTGATGAAAAACTGCCAACTCTTATTGGAAAATAAGTCCCTTACATGGAATGTGGTTGTACTAAAAACCATAGCAGTTTTGTGTATTTTAAACATTGACAATCAAAATTATTTATTAGCAAAAATCTGTAAAGAAATACTATTTCAATTACCCTGGGATATTGTTCAACAAGAATTTGACAAACAAACAATAAAAGCATTCACATGTAGAAATGCAAGTCTTATAGGGCTTAACATTGACTCTAAGCTCAATTCCTTAAAAGAGTATTTGATGAGAGGATCTTTAGAAACATTGTCTGATCCTCATTTTAAAACTATTGCATACAGTTTGCTTCATTTAATGGCTACTGAAAGAAACTTTGCATTAGATGCATTTTTATCATCATGGCCATTACAAAGCTCAGAAATAGTGGATAATCACTTATTATTCTTCCGGCAGTGTGCTATGAATTTTACTTCGCACTGTATCACTTGGGCGCTTTCAGAATTAGCTCATGCCTGTGTAATACAAAAATTGAAAACACCACTTGGGAAACCGCAGGATACATTTATGAAGATAGAAGGTGCTTTGAAAGAAATAGCAAGAGAAACAACATCGCTAGAAACGAAGTACACTGCAACAGATAAACTAAAAATTTTAGATGTTGTTATTGCTGAACTAAGAAGATCACGTTGGCTCATTGAATTTATGATGTTTCTAGAGAAATATATGTATAATGCCAGAGAAGGTACTGCAATAGCTCTGCCTCTGAGCCCAACGAAGCTAATTAAAGGATTTTATCGCACAAATCGTTCCACATGTGAGGAGTGGCTTGCAAGAGTGCGCCCCGCAGCATTGGCAGACAGTTTATATTCCGGTCATTTAGGTGCAGCTGTCTATCATGCCTCTCTGATATTGCAAAACGCTGCTAACTCGAAAACTAACATAGACATTGAGGCGATCACAATAAGTGTCGCCAGAGCATTGATAAAGCTTCAAGAACCTGAAGTATTACATGGGCTTTATGTTTGGATCAAAAAAACATTTAATGTCAAATTCCATTGGTTAAAAGGAGCCGCTGAACAAGCTAACTCTCGGCATGAAATAGCCATTGAATACTATAAGAAACTGAACCGAAGTACGAACGAGAGTCTTGGAGAAAAAGCCATGATTTCAAGAGATATGTTGAGAGTCCGCAAATTTACACATGAGCAAATAATGGAAAGTTATAAGCACATACAGAATTGGGAAGATATGCAGGAGTGGAAAGAAAATGATTTGGATTGGAAACAGACAACTCAATGGGATTCTTTCTGTGCTTTAAAACTCTATGAAGATAATACTGATTTCTCGGAGCTATTAGGCAATTGGGACGTTCTTAACATTGAATCTCGTGACATTAATAAAAATACATGTTCAAGTCAAGGTTTGCTCAATAAAGTGGAATCAACAATGGTGTGTACGGCACTCAATATTTATTACAATGATTATGACGATAAAGTTGACATGATATTAAAAGATTGCGAAAATTTATTGAATTCGAGTGCTGAGGAGCTAGTTAGAACAAATACTGTTCATTACCTAAAAGACATTGCTGTGTTGCAGTTGGCAAATTATGGATTGAGAGATATTGTTAAAAATGGAAAGCTTATATTAAATCCATTTAAACCAACTGCTGTAAAAGAAACTAAGTACGGTACAGATATCAAAAATCTTAGTCGCTTATTGTGGTGGAATCAATATTTTACAAAATTGAACATGACGGAAGAAAACTTATTCTTTACTGAGTGTTTACGCCTAGATGTTATAAAGAGTGCGAGAAAAAATGCAAATTTAACCATGGCTAGACAAGAACTATTAAAGCATTTTAAACATAATACTTCTTTCCAAATGTGTATACCAAATGTAAATAAGCTAGACGAACTAAGCAATGTACTTCTTATGTCTTCAAATACGTATGATCTAGATATTTGGACATTGAATAACGCAACAGCATTAGCTGAACTTTGTAAGGTTACATATGCAAAAGAGGAATCAAAAGTACATGCCATAAATTTATGTGCCAGCATTTCGCTTGGATTTTCACAAAGGTTGGCAATGGGAGAGCAGAGTTATGAGTTACGTGAAAGAGGTACAAGAATGCTGTTAACTCTTTCTAAATGGGTCCAAAATGAAACAGAAATAGTCTTAGAAAATGACTCGCCATTGACAAAACTTATTTCCGCCTTACCAGAGATAGGCTTGGTAGATAATAACATCTCAGAAAATGTCATACCATTGTCAGATTCTGCTGTTGGAAAATTGTTGCAGTTTGGAGTAAATCAGTGTCCTGGTCTCGCAAAAGCATGGGCAAATTTTGCTGCATGGTGCTTCAGATGGGGCCGCAAAATGGTAGAATTTAGCTCAAAAACAAGAGAACAACTTACCGAAAATGATAAGTTGCAAATAGAGAGTGTGATGATTGGTTGTTCACCGCAAGATTTTGAAGCAGTATGTGAGATACTATCGAAAACAAAAGCTACATGTGATGATGAGGACATAGATTGGAATGAAATAAATACATCTGAAATGATTGAAAACCACCTGCGTACAGTTCCATCCTTAAATAATGCTTATCCAGAGCATCTTGCTCTATTGGTGGATATTTGGCGGCAAGCTCAGAAACGGGTATTTTCATACTTTGAACTGTCGGCTGATGCGTATTTCAAATTTTTGCAGCTTATTTGCGCATCGGATTATATTAATCACAGTGGTGAAAATGCAGTTGTGAATGCAACATTAAGGCTTCTTCGTCTCATAGTTAAACATGCTATGGAACTTCAAACAGTTCTAGAATCCGGACTCGCTAATACGCCAACACAACCCTGGAAAGTTATAATTCCTCAATTGTTTTCAAGACTTAATCATCCGGAAACATATGTAAGAAAATGTGTGTCTGATTTGTTGTGTAGATTGGCAGAAGATACCCCTCATCTAATTACATTCCCTGCGGTTGTTGGAGCAGTTGAAAACGAAGGGAGCACCTTGACTGACTTAGGTGTAGCTAGATCCTTCCTTTCTAATGACGATGCAGACGTTGACGAGAATAATCTGGATTTAGAAGATGCTGCAAGTGATAAAATGATAAACAATGAGTTGAATTCCTGTTTTCTTGACATGGTAGAGACACTTGCAAAGCAAGCACCAACGACTATTCTACAAGTAAAATTGTTGGTTAAAGAATTACAGAGGATTAATTTACTATGGGATGAATTATGTCTTGGCACATTAGTTCAGCATCATTCTGAATTTAGTAAACGATTAATGCAACTTGAAACAGAAATCGTGAAGGTCAAAAATAATGCGAATTTATCTACAGAAGACAAAGAAAAATTAATTAAAGAAAAACATAGAATAATATTTGATCCTATAGTGTTTGTTCTGGAACAACTTCATCAAATAACATCTGCTAAGCCGGAGACACCACATGAAACTGCTTTCCAACATAAATTCCAGTCTTTGATTATTGATGTCATAGACAAATTGAAAAATCCAGCTAATCCTGAGAAACCTCAGGAATCATGGGCACCACTAAAACAATTACAAATTAAACTTCAACAAAAAGTAAATAAGCGTACATCATATATTTTGAGAATGTCAGATATTAGTCCTATATTGGCGGAAATGAAAGATACCGTCATAACGATGCCAGGTCTATATACTAACCAAAGGACCATAAGAATTACCATTAAATCTGTAGAAAACAATGTTGCTATTTTGCCAACCAAGACAAGACCTAAGAAATTAATATTTTATGGATCAGATGGGAAAGCTTATACATACTTATTCAAGGGCTTGGAGGATTTGCATTTGGATGAAAGAATAATGCAATTATTGTCCATAACAAATACGATGCTGGCTCGTGATTCGGAGCATAATGACAATCAAACGTACAGAGCACGTCATTACTCTGTGATCCCACTGGGACCTCGCTCCGGCTTGATAAGCTGGGTGGATAACGTGACCCCCTTATTCGCATTATACAAACGATGGCAGAATCGAGAAGCAGTTTTTATGTCTTCAAAATTGAATAAATCCGTCAGTATACCTCGCCCCTCCGAGTTGTTCTACAACAAGCTTACTCCTTTGTTGAAAGAGGCGGGCATATCCACGGAGAATCGAAAAGAGTGGCCGGTGTCAATATTGAAGCAAGTATTAGAGGAGCTAACTGCGGAGACTCCGCGCGATCTTCTGTGGAGGGAGTTATGGTGCAGTAGTGTATCTCCCGAGCAGTGGTGGCAAATGACGCGTCGATATAGTTACTCGGTCGCCGTAATGAGTGCTATAGGTTATATAATCGGTTTGGGTGACAGACACTTGGACAATGTTCTGGTGGACTTGACGTCGGGTGAAGTAGTCCACATAGACTATAACGTGTGTTTCGAGAAAGGGAAGACTCTACGCGTGCCAGAAAAGGTCCCCTTCAGGATGACTCCGAATTTGGTGACAGCACTCGGTGTGACCGGAGTTGAGGTGAGTTTTTTTAATCATCTTTATTTCAAATATTTTATTTTACCTGTATTTTTGTGACTATACGGCCCATTTTTCTTTTTTTATATATTTGTAAAGAGTTTTCATTATTTTAGTTATTTTTTCCATAGGATATTTTTATTTGAAGATGACACATTGTGTCAATGTAGATTTTTCTCAATGATTATTTTTACGTTTATAAATTAGTTTTATGTGGGATAACAACTTTAAATGTTGTTTCTTATTTATTTACAGCAACACATGTTTGATTCCACATTAAACTTATTATAAAACAACATTTAAAATTGTTATCCCACATAAAACTAATTTATAAACGTAAAAATAATCATTGAGAAAAATCTACATTGACACAATGTGTCATCTTCAAATAAAAATATCCTATGGAAAAAATAACTAAAATAATGAAAACTCTTTACATATTTATTTGCCCAAGTGTGTTTGAAAGTTCGTGTCGGCTGCACATAATAAAAATGCATTTTGAACTTCTTCGGTAAATTAATTATTGTTAAATTTGGATGGAGGCAAATAAAGTCTTATTACTTTGTTCTTGTAAAATTTCAAGAATATAGGCCTTCGGCCTTCATAACATTTTATTTTGACCATTAAAAACGATCAATTTACATTGCATCACGCGACTTGACAACGCTTTATAGTTTCATTAAAAGTCTGGTGTCAAAGATCCATGACTTGTTGCATTATTAAAATTCACACAAAACGCCAAAGACTGTTAACCATAAATTAAATTTTAACATTTTGACTTATAAGTGAAACCAAAACGCGTTGCGGTCTATATTTTTAGCGTAATAAATGATTTTTTCGGTCTTAACTCTTAATCATACAGCAATTTTCTTTTTGTAACCACGTACGTAAAATTTACTGTTTTCTTTAAAACATGCTTTATATTTTTGTTTACTATGTTATAACACGTTCTGTTAATGCTACTGCCATCTACCTAGATTTACAAGTAACAATAACTTCACTTGGCTTGCTGTTAACTGTAGCTGCTCTCCATTTTCACTGATTCGCTGAGTTCAGTACAATTTATCTAGATGGCGCTGTTTCATTATTCCATTCAATTTTGATTTACGTTTTTTAAGTTATACTAAACTTACGAAACAATCATGGAAAGTAACGGGGAAGTATGAATCTACATGTGGAAAAAAGTAGTTAGATATCTTGTGATTTATTTATCACCAAAATATGTATATCTAAATTAGCAAATTATGCATAATGTTTCTCGGTTAATACTAAACTTGTTATTTCAGGTTCTAAAACTTGTTTAAATATCAGGGATGATAAATTAAATGTGGTTCTATATAACTTCCCAAACAAACTCATAATATTATTATTATGTAAATGTGCCTTTTTTCTTGGAACATTATTTTGATGTCGTCCGTCACCCCGAAAACTTAAGTTTTACTATCAATATTGCTAGCCCAGCGGTCGCTAATCGCAGAAACTCGCTAGGGGTTAAATAGAATTATCAAGGAAGCGTTCACTACTATATAATTTAGGTATTTAATACAGCTATATAAAGGTCTATAGGAACATAGGTAGGTGGATGAGTGCCCGATACTGGTAAAAGCTTCTTGTGTGCTTCGTTTTTCCGTGTTCTGTGCTGTTGTACAGGTTGCAGTTTTTGCATTTAAACCACTTCGTTAAACAATGTCGGAGAATTGCATAAGAATAAATAGTGGTACAAATGTTGTCTAAGCGTATTTTTTATTGATTTAACTTGTTGACCGGACAGACCATGTTTTGTGCAGCATTTTATACTCCAACTATAATAGCTGATAAAAAATATTTACCGGGTTGATCTTTAGAAAATTACTATGATGGCGTTTCGATATATATAATAGTTTGACTAATTCCTCGTGGTTCCAAATCATACGCGATCCCTCGTAACTACATTCCAATTTAGTTAGGAGTTAAATTAAAAATACACATATAGAAAGTAACAAATAAAATGAGTTCCATTTACATAGAGATTTTAGTGTCCCATATTGGAATTTCGAAAAAATATTTTAATATTTGCTATACCTACTACCTAATTATTTCTACGCGTTATAAATTAATAAAAGCCATATTAAATTATTTGTTATTTTTTAATTTATTTTACATCAATAATTTTATTCTAATCGAATTTTAAACATCTTCATTTACTTGACAAAGAACATTTTCACATTAAAATTTGTTTATGGCAGGGAACTTATTAGAATCTCTCAATAAAAATTCAACAATAAAGCTTTTAAAAACTTGAGCGTAGACTTCAATAGGTGAGTACCCTAAATGCGGAGGGGTACCACCTACACTCACTAACAACTTTAAACTCTAGAAGCGTTTCACGTTTCCCACAGAACGTTTATTGAAAGTTAATTTAACACTACACTACATCTGGGGGCCGACTGGTAGCTCTGTGCACTGGAGTAGGTCCGTCCGGAGCGTACGACGGGTTAGCGTCGCCTCTGTCACTGTCAATGTACCCTGCATTCTCTATGATCCGACATCGAGACGTGTCTGATTCTCGTTCCACGTACAGCAGCCTGGCTGGCCTTCCGCCCAAATTTGATAATGCGCTCGGTGCGCTAGATCGTGTAATGGAGCCTTCACGTAGTGCTACGGATCCTCTCTTCCTTTCTGGCGCTGGAGAACCTCTGTACTCTGAGGTGTCTGGTCTTTTGCAGCGGAGTAGCTTGGCAAATGCAGCCCGGAACCCAGCGTTCTTCCAAGCGTAGATCAAAGGATTTATCCCAGAATTAGACATTGCGAGAGACGATGTTAGGCGATACGCGACGGGGTTGTGGAGTGCGCCTATAGGTAGTGTTTGTGCACATGCCACGACTACAAACGGCATCCAGCAAATGGAGAAGGACCCAAGCACGAGGAGCACCACCTGGAAGTAAATTTTTATTGTGATTAATTTACTGCGATATGACATTCTAGTGGATAATAATATCTGTCACATATAGTAATAATATTATGTAGGTGTATACTACGCTTACTTTACCAGCAATGCATTGGTAATGCCTCTTAGACCTAATCTAGTCAAAGGGAGCGGCAAGTATTCACCAACAAGTCGTGTGTTTGTTAGTTATACTGTTATTTATATAAAAAGCATAAAATCAAAAATCATTTATCCATGTAGGTATCAATGAAACACTTATGCACGTCAATGAACGTGAAAGAATAGGAAACGGATACAGATTTCAGAATAAATGGATAATTCAACCGCGGTCTGATCTTTATATTAGGTATATAGAAGATATGAAAATACGCGATTAGTAAAATTAAATAAGAAAATTTTAAGACAATCACCTGAATGCTTTTCCAATCATTAGCTCCCGTAGGACAGCAAGTGTTCGCTCTCATTCTTCTCGCGTGGCACGTCGCCTCTCTCCAAATCCTCCAGTACAGGATGAACATCACCATCCATATCAGGGAGAACATTGGAGCCAGGATACTCGTCGTGTACGATTTGGGCACCACCTGGAAAGTTATATAACTTTTATAAACTCGACAATACTTGATGGTTGTATGTTGTGCCACGTCGGAAGCCTCTGAGTGCAAAAACATTTGTACCTACTTCTGATACTTGGGCTGCACTGGAAAGGCATCGTTTTCTGTACGTCTCCTTAGTAACGAAAAGAGAATCGTGACGTCATATGGGCCATTAATCGCTTGAATCCAATACAATAATCATAACGCATGAATTGATATATTTGCTACTGCAAATCAGGTATCTACAGTTTTTTTATGACGTTCTTCATCGATTAATTAACATACCACAAAAATTATTTCGATCAAATAGCTTTCAGATTATATTTTATCAGTACTTATCACAACTTAAATATTCATAGTCTTGTTTACATAATGATTGTCGATAACGGGGTCTGTGTTTAGCATTTAGTGCATGGGTGAACTTTGTATACGAACTCCTTTTATTGTATGGTAAATCTAGCTATCTAAATTTTACTACATATATTATTCAATCGAATGGAATCACAAAATCTTACGGTTCTTTATATTTTGTTGTTCTCTTTTGGGTTAATTACAGGTCTATGTGTAACAGCGGCCGTCTTACTATCTAGTTGCTTTAAAAATTTATATTTACCAGATTCATTTCACAAGGGACACCCTCGTGCCAGTCGTTCCAGAATATCGGAATGCAGCTGATGCAAAGGGCAACTGACCACGTTGCACTCATCAGCAGACGCGTTATGACTTTCGTCATATATCGGCTGTAGTGTAGAGGGTGAACTATGGCAATGTATCTGGAATTAGACATAGAAGTACTTTATAAGTTTTTCAGTAGTGACCTTTGTAACGCAAAGTAATTCTCCTATGAAATATTAAAGTCAGATTCCGTGTTAAGGCACATAAAACAGGTTATTGCATTCTATTTTGAGTATGTGACATTTTTGTACTTTTGAATTATGGCTGAAGGGTGGCTAACCGAAATGAAAACGTGATCGTGACATGGGTGGTTGCACGAAATTCTTACCTGTCTACTGCTATAGCAATGATGTTATAAATCGAGGCGAGGCACGCGAGTATTATCAGAATAAATCGCATGAGACAAGACCACTTGATCTTGCCGAACTCATCGTCGATGTAGAATACCAAATGGTAGGGGAGCGTGAGCCCCACCATGAGGTCAGATATGGCAAGGTTGAGCACGAATTGATTGGAGACCAGCGACGATAAGCGTCTGCTCATAGTGACTGCGAGGATCGTCAGCGTATTGCCGCTGATTATGAGCAGCATCAGCGCGCCGTCGATGATGCTCCATGCCCAATAGTTGTAAAGATCCGGATTCTCCCTCTCCTCCGTCGCATTCCACAAGCCATCGCTCCCATTCCCCAGTACAAAGTCCATACCATCGCTGGCCACGGTCGCCAGCGACCCCCACTCCGAATAATTTGACGTCGTGATCGCACTTCACACGCACATTGTCTTAACCTTTACAGTCACTCGCGTTTTTCCGGCACTTTTAATAGTTTCTTTGCACATTGTAGGTTCACACATGGTTTTTTCCACTTACTTAGGTGTCCGACATAATTATCTGGAAAGAAGTTCGATATATTAGCGTCGTAGTAGTGTTTCATTAAATGTAGGGAAATATCACGTCACTGCGAATGTACAACGGTGTATAAATAAAGCTGCGGATATCGTGAATTTAGCCTGAACGATCACGTCTCCACAAATTGCTACGAATCAACCGTTCGATTAGATTTAACGGGGTTGATTGTTGTGATTTTACTTTATAAATTTTTTCAGAGTATCGGTTATAACACTGGTTGAACCGCGCCGCCCTCGTTCTCCTAGCTGCTGAATTATTTATGAATTACTAATATGGCACCGGCTTTGTTAGCTTACGAGAAGCGCTAGAAGATTGTTATTGCGACCCTCTGCGATTTATGCCCAGACAAAGGTGTACCTACTATAATTTTTAGAGACTAATTTTCTTATAGCTGCCTCTTTTTAAAATTAAATTACTTGCCATAGTAAAACATAAGGTTACGAAAGAAGAAACGTTTGATTTTTTTTTTCACTCAGTTAAATGTGAAAACGATCTATTGCTACAATGAGGCAACGAAATATTTTTGGTTCTCAGCATTCATTATATCAACAGCGACTAGGGAAATATCCTGTCCAGCTGATAAATGTTCTAAGCGTAGTTTGAATATGATAAATTGGTGTATCGAAATAGAAGTGCATGTAACTTCTGTCATTTGTTAGTACTATGAATAACGGCATAGGAAGGAGACAAAATATAATGTGAACATAACCCTACAAAGTTACATAAGAACAACTCTGTTTTGCTGGCCTTGGTTCGGGGTAACAATAATATTGATCGCGCAACCACAGAGTATCCTAAACATTATGACGATTCTTAGACTTAAGCCCTTTATTTTAAAAAGTTTACCGATTGATTAGGTAATGGTTACAGTGATTTAGGAAGTAAAACGTGTTAATTATGGTTCTCTTTACGCTATTAACAAAGTATATCGACACACTTTAAAACTTTCTGTGAAAATAAAACCACTCTCTCCGTCTATTTCCCTTTCATGTTTTGCGTTTTGAATTTTAAAATAGATGGGTCAGCCTGTGTCAATTATATCAGCTTCATCTGAACTCAACTCGGGGTTATATCTGAATTTATAATCAAGGATGAAAGACAAATCAAATTAACATTTTAAACATTTCATTGGGCTCCGTAGATGCTTCGAAATTAGAATGGGGATTCGGATTACTTACAATTTATTTATAATCAGTAGTTGGGAGTGTGTTTTATAAAAGAAACGATACTGCAGTCGAAATAAAATGCAGCAGCTGTAGGTCAAACGAACGTAATGAAATTATACTGAGTCCATTTAGTTCGAGTTTGGTTGGCGTTAATGGGAGAACCGTTCATTGATTGCCAATTTATGAGACCAAATGTTGCCATCGGCTCGTGGTTTTATGGCTATATCGGAAGAAGTGTTTGATGAGAAAATCGATAACGTACCGGAACCATTTCTAGAGGTTGATAACCCTCTTATCGGAAGTCACATTGCTCAGCTCATGTCACGTTTCTAGAGTAACACTGGTGACAGCAGGATAAAATCTTGTCGGGTTTTAAATTCTTTGTAACCAACATCTAAATGTTGTAAAGGTAGTTTAAAATATTTTTTCATTTTCGTGAAACTATAACCTAATTTGTAGATATTGTTCGTTTCTTTCACAGCTTTCCACAAACTAAAACCGTTCCTGTATAAAATTTTAAAGAGTTATGTGAACAGTAAACAAATAAATTTTAAAGTTGAATTGAAGTGGAACGTTCTTCAAATACTTCGACCGGAGCAAAGCTCGTATTTTTATCAACTAAAGTTTCTCTTACGTATCCAATCTACCCCTACACAAACTTTAATTACAAACTGTAGGCAACAAGAACATAGTTTTCATAGCACTCCAAATTTCCCTTAGTGAGAAAACTAGTTAAAGAGTTTTCATATACGTGAAATATTTTAAAAAGTTAACAAGTTTAATCTGAACTCAAATATTGCAGAAGAGTTCTATGTAGTTGTGTATTTAGATATCTGTGAATGTTCTTGCTGATAAACATTTATGTTATTACTGCCAGTGTTAATGTAAGATGATACATGAAGAAACTTTGGAACTTTTGGATTTTGAGCTCATTTTATCGCAGAAGAGTATGATTAGCTTACATATTGAAATAGGTTTTGTCTAGACTAGTAACACTTACTTCATTAAAACCTGAATTTTACACGCCCGCTGTCAAAAGTTTAGTATTTTCTTAATCTCTGATTACTTGGTTTTTTTTCTGTTTTGATTCAATAAAATTTTATATAAAAATATATTTTAGAATTATTGTTTCATGAAGAACTATATTGACAATTAATACACATATTAGAATAATTCATAATTATTTAAGAAGACGACTATTGATGGCTTTGATCTTTTAACAGTAGATTTATTTGTTTGAAAATGGGTCACGAAGGTAATCAAATAGGGTATTAGGAAATATTGTCATATCATCCGAGTGGAAAACAAATTGCGGATTTAATGAAGACCCAATATTCCGATCACAGCGACCGTTGCTCAAGTGGGGTTACGCAGTAATGCCCTTTGCGGGGACACAATGCTACTGCGATCAATGACGACTCATTAATATGCAACTGCGGCACCGATCTCTCGCGGTCTATCGCTGCATCCATCTCTAGGATCCCACGCTGTTACCACCCCACCACCACACAAGTAATAACAGCCAATGAAATTTGGTATTGATTGCGTCAGGTCAGAGTTCATAAGGTAGATCGTTAAAAAACTTTTTCAACGAAACAATTACACGGCAAACTGCAATAAAGTAAGTTATTAAATTATTAAAAAAACAATTTATAAATTAATGACTGTGATTAAAACTATAATAAGAAATAAGGATAAACTACGCGGTGTATCAAGGCGGTATTTCAGAAATACATGTGTTCGAATACGCTTGGCAGTTCTGAGCCTGTAGGTTTAGTAATGTCGAACGAACAAGACAGATGGTGTGTCACAAATAAATCCACGACATCTGCACTGTGTTTTACGTAACAGTCTGATAAAATTAATCATCATAAAACAGCGTTTAAAATTCTTAAAATGAAAGGCAATTAGGCCAAGAAGCTGACCATTCTGACCATTTTAAAGAACCTAATAAACTGATCCTAATAAACTAAAACATTTGATAGTACTAGGTATTTATTTACTTATTAAAGCTGATCATGTGGTTCATTGAATGTGTAAAAATAGACCCTAAAAAGAAGTGAGTTGACGTCGACACTTGACGATGGAATCTCATTCATTTAAGACTTGAAATACGTAGCCAGCGTGAGTGATGGATTGCTTCTACTCCACTAACCCCTGTCTGCTGTCTATGAAATGAAAAGTTTACATACGTACCAATACTTAACGACACGTGTCTTTGAATTTATAAGTGTACATTATAATGGATGGATTAGTGGTATAAGGAACGTCTGACGAGCATACACAGCGATATTCATGGATCATTATGATATTAATAGTCAACAAACTAATGGCATCAAGTTATTAAGTTTTGTCATTAGACAATACTAAAAATTCTGGACCACATAAACTATTTTTAGTCGTCACAACTACTAATAATTCAGTTCTGAATTTCGTTTCGTGATAAATTCATTGAAGTGACCGTAAAGTTGATCGTTTATTCGGAGCGAGCGGACGCGGAGAGGACCACCTACATTGACATTCAATCCCCGTGTCGATCCTCTATGCAGGACTCTGCTGTAATACCAGACTATTGTCTAACTTTCTGTTTATCATTGTAATGGACACGGATCGATTCATCCGAAGGATGATTCACACGAGATTCCTCATTTAAAAGGTTCCTTGTAATAGGATACTATTTTGGCGGTTGTTAGGCCAGGGTTTCGTTTTACGGTTACGATGTTTGCTGCTACCTATTATATTCCCCAGAGATTTATTGCTTCTAATAAAAATTTAGTTCTTAAGCAGCATAAGTTTCTGGTGATATTTCTGCAATAGGTAATAAATAATTCCTCTAATAACGTAGGCTAAATCGTTAGTACGTAATTGTAATAGACATGGATCGATTCAGTCGAAGGACGTCGTTCGGTAGTTGCCGGAAAAAATCGCGATTTGAATGATAGCAGATCGCTTCGCTGTGGACATTGTCTGTCATTGTTTCCATTTACAATTGTGTATGTAGCGAATTTTTATGTAGCTGGTATACTTATAACTGTTTTTATTGAAAATAACTATTACGGATAGGAAGTATCTATGGGAAAAGTTTGTATATCAAAATTGCTTGTTTAAATATTTCACTTTGTTCAGACAACACGCGATAAAACGGAAATACATTAAGGATTTGGAGTCAATTAAATCACGCTCTATACATGAATCTACGTGGAACAAATCGCTATAAAATCAAAGGATTATTTCCCTACAATATTTCTGTACTAGCAGAATAATATTTTGATTTTCTGATGTAAATTGTTAAAATGTTGACTTTTGGTCACTGAGCTTTAAGTTTCTATGACAAAATAAATCATTTGACTCGCACCTGGTTCAGTTTATTTGGAATGACATCTAAAAATGTTAATACTAAACAAAAGTAATAGAAAATACTGTTTCATGTCTGCTGATAACATCCCTCGTTTATCAGTAGATATAACTTCAACAAACGCCTACATTGTCAATAATCATAACGCAACAGTTTCCACAGCTGTTGAGCAATCCTAATTTGACGTCACTTCTTTTAAACCTTGCCTAATATGACCGGTCTTAGCTTTCTGATGGCGTTATGCAATGTTTGCCAATGTAATTTTTGATTAGAAAACTAAGATTAAGACTAAGATTAACTAATTTAGAAAATTAAGATTACTAATTTATTAATTGCCAATATGTCCAACATCAAATCTAAATTCTAGTTCATAACAGAAAACACTAGACACAGATCCTTAAAGACGTATGAACCAGCTATCGATGACGTCTTAAATTTAATGATTATTTTATTTCGTTAAGAAGCTTTAGTCGTAATCGAATATTTCGAAAATGTAATAGCTGTAGAAATTAAATGGGCACGTGTATTTAATAACTGATGTGTTAAATGGGGAAATGCTGACTGCTATTATGAGTGATTTATCCGGTATGCATAACAAAGACGTACGTTGCGTAAGGTTAAGCACTACTGCTTCGTAATTACACGTCACGCTGGCTGCCTGCCATTTGACAGAGAACATTAGATTTTATTAAATACTAGACGATACCCGCGGCTTTGCCAGCGGAAGAGTAGAATTCATCCCAGGGGAACATATAAACGGGATAAAATCTATCCTATGTCCTATTCCTGGATTCAAACTATCTGTGTGCCAAGTTTCAGCTTAATCCGTTCAATGGTTAGAGCGTGAAGAAGGGACAAACATCCAAACATCCAAATATCCAAACATCCTTACAAACTTTCACATTTATAATATTAGTAGGATTAGTAGGACTAGACGTCGCCCGCGGCTTCGCCCGCAGAAGAGTAGTTTTAAAAAAATAGGGGATTTATCCCAAGGGAACCTATAATCAGGATAAAATATATCCTATGTCCTATTCCTGGATGCAACCTATCTGTGTACCAAGTTTCAGCTTAATGCGTTTAACGGTTAGAGCGTGAAGGAGGGACAAACATCCAAATATCCAAACATCCAAACATCTTTACAAACTTTCACATTTATAATATTAGTAGGTTTAGTAGGTAGTAGGATGAATTCCATACAAATTGTTTCCACATGGTATCTGATGCTAAAATTGATTCTTGGCGCGATTTGGAGATCCGACCAGATAAATGGGTTGGAAACTCATTAAAAGATTTTTGTCGCTTTTGATAGGACCCCACGGCATTAAATGGCCTTTTAATCTTTCGATTACGAAGTCAATCTTCCTTCCGTTACCGCTACCAGCAGATTCGTTTGCATTTTATTTTACTGCTGTCCATTTTCAAATTTGTTCCCAATATGAGTTATGTTTTTGTATGATCTCATGGATTAAAACTGGCATGGAGCGGTGCTTTTTAGCTGACTCGTTTCAATTAATCCTTAGAAGTAACCGCTAATCCGAATTGTCGCAGGCCAATTGCTTTGGTTCTACATCCACATTCGTAGATCGAGGAACGGAATATTCCCAAGTCATGTTACTGTTAATTTACTACGATTGAATTAATACAGCTGTACTATTAGGAGGAGCTCTCGCTTTACTGGTTTAGTGGTTGACATGGTGAGTCGAAACGATAATAGTTCTGGAGGTCACCTTTATAGATTTATGTTGCGAGCTCAACGGCTTTTACATCAATTTTGTGAAGGTTACTCAGCACTTATTTATAAGGCATTCAGAAACGGAAGGGAAATATCAAATGTCAAGTAGATTTTGTTGCTATTGAATGATTAAATAGGGATTGCTTGGATGAATTTCGTATAAGGTACTGAGTCGGTAATAAAATATTTAAGGGCCCATGCCGCCAATATTTTAGTGCACGACGATATTCGGTTCGGTTTGCGTAGTCTCGCAACATTTCGTTTTAATGAAGAGATGATGAACTCTAGAAAAAAGTTTTCACGTTCAAATTACATTGTATGGTTGTTCTATTTCAAATGGTTATAATTCAAAATATCAGGGAGTTCTTATTAATTGATCGTGAATATTTTAATGAGTGTGGATTGCGGAGGCGTGCTTGTTAGTGTGATCCGTAGTGTGCATCGGCTCCCGCTGCCATTAATTAATATTAATAGGAGATGTACTCGATGTTTACAGCAGGAAGCAGACGGTGGCGCGACGGCGACGAGTGGGCCGTTTGTTTCCGTAAGTGAAAGTATGTCAAGTAGTTCGCGTAAAACGGTGACGGATTATAGTTCTGACACGGCTGTTGATTACACTATTTGGCTAACGGTTGATATGATTACGTCAAATATTTACGAATGTAACGTTCTTCATGTTGCGTCGGTTAGAGCGTGCTATAAAAAATGTTGCAATATGTGCCACAAAAGAACCAATCTCTTGTTACTCTATTGGTATAGAATAGACAAAAAGGTACTTTAACGTATACACAAAATATTTGAGCGCGATCTATGTATATCTTCGTTGCAGTATTACGTATGATGCACTGAAAACCGAATTCAGGAATAGAATTTATATTAAGCGCCTCTGACGTTCGTCTTTATAAAGGTCTATTACATTGATGAGTACTTCGGCGAATGAATGTTAAATTAAATATCAAATATTGAAATATGAAAACATCTATTAACCTACCTTTCCATGAATCTCTCTACTTTAAGTTCATACGTTTTTAATATTAGGTTCATTATCTTTTGGAATCGTATGATGGTATTTCACTAAATGTATTAATATTTTGCAGTTTTATTTCCCAATCGTCTATAATTATGTTCAGTTTACGTATAGAAGCGCGTTCCGTGAAAGCTATTGATCGTATTATGCTCGTAATCGTAACCCGTCGTTCGATAACTCGGTTATATTGATAGCTATTATCGTTACGCCATGGGTTACGAATTTTGGTCATCATGCAAATTGTGCCTCCGTTATGTTTGTTCATCAATATCAATGACGTTAAAGTTTGCATTATTATCAGTTCTACCTTATATTTTTGATAGGCTTCAATTCTCTATTTATTGGAACATGGAAATTTAATTTTGATTTTTATTATGTTTATATTATGCTTGATCTTATTATCCTTGCTTCGCTTCCTATCATTACCATGGTTTTAGTATTTGATATATTTTTGAGTCTAACCCATAATCTCTAATAGTCACTTTCTTATTAAAATTACTTGAAAGTTTAAGTAGTTTTTGAGATCATTGAGTACATACAAACTGACAGAAAATGTGTTTAATACTACCTGGCACCAGTAATGGACGGTTTAAGCACACATATTTGAAGATTTTTTCAAATATAATATTTCCTATGATCATACAAAGTTGACGATTATTTTTTATAAAAAGGAATAAGCGAAGAACACTTTGTTATACTTAATTTAGCTTCAAATAATTGTATGTTTCAATAAAAAATTGTTAAAGTAAAAGTACCCAAAGCACCAGTAATGGACACCCCAGATCCAGTGATGGACACCCAGTCATGGACACCCCCAGTAATGGACGACCCAGTCATGGACACCTATTAGTACTAGAATGGGAATAACAAGATATTTTTTTTAATTATTTTATTAGTACTATATATAGATTTACATACATATATATATACAAATCTATATAAAAATATATAAAGTATAGTATAATATACATACTATATGACCTGTTACCTTTATATCTTATTTGAATTTGATTGAACTTATACCCAGGGGACACTTATGATCCTTTTAGTGGTGCCTCATTTGTCTAATTGTGTTGGTATTTATGCAAGAACAGATGAACTAACACGTACATCGACATATAACCTAAACCTGTACCATACTTTCGTTTTTTTCTTCCCCACAATGTGGTAAATAGTACAAGAATTAGAATGAATTGACGGCAAAAAAAAATTGCCTTAAACAGCTTTCCCATAAGATGTAATCATTAATCTTAATCAAGAAGCTAACAAAGTATATAAATCAAATAACCAATGGAGTTAATAATAGTAAATACCCCGTAAAAACAAATAAAATAACCATGGATACAAACTGTCCATCATTGGTTACTTGCAAGATATTGGAACCAGTAATGAACACCTCGTATAATATAATATTTCTGTGAATTTACGCGTAAAGATTAAATCGAACCATGTTGTCGATACATTTAAGTATTTATAAAATAATACAATTCATAAGTAATAACAACACACAATAAAAATATTAGCAAAATGAAATACTCACTTTCTTAACAAATTGTCTAAGAAAACTACAACTTTCGTCAACGCGCTGTCGCAGCATTTTAAATTCTTCTGCCAAATGAAAATAAGATATCGGATCCTATTAATATTTGACATGGTAAGAGCCAAGGGTCTATTGTTAATGTTTTAGTGCGGCTAGATTAAAAATATCTCCATACCCAGTTATTAATGCAAACAATATCGAAAATGTGTCCATTACTGGTGCCATGTCCATTACTGGTTCCACCACTGTACTTAGTTTTAGTAATGATGTAAGTTTGGTTCGGTATTTTTCTTGTAACGCAAACATTTCTGTTTGTGAAACATTAATGAAACGTATCGTCTTTTTCATTAACGTTATGTCAAGTCCTGAGAGAACAGTCTTTTATAATGGAATCTCTTGATAAACATACGTTCGATTATTCATGTTACTCTTTACCGTTTTGTTTTCGTTTACCACACATGCCTTTGTTGTTGTATCTTGTTGTTCTCCACATTGTGTACATTGCTTTAAATATGAGTGTACTGTTCTCTATAAATAAATTGTAATAATATTGTCTGCTAATATCTTGAAAACGTTATCTAGCTGTTCATGTTCTAGATGTATTTAGAGTAATTTAAAGCTTTTACCATCAAATCATTTACCAACAGTAATTTTGTACTAGGTATACACTCATGTTATCGGGTCATCGAAATGTAGGCAATAGTCTAAGTGCATTACTTCACGATACGGGTCATCTCATCCAATAGCGTCAGTTCGACATTGAAGAGAATGTTTAAACAGTGCACCCGCGTAATTATAACATACGGCTCGACAAAGAACTGCAGCATAAGTGAATAAATTATGAAACATCCGCTCTACCGCGCCGCGCCCGTCAACGGTTACTAGACTGAGGC
>LGAG01000306.1:480494-491563 GCA_001278395.1 Lerema accius | reverse complement strand
CCCAACTTCAGCTGCCTTTGTGCCAACTTTGGCTACGTGCTCTTTGCGGTCTTGTTGCAAGAACATATTAGATTAGAATTGCTAAAGTGTTTTTACTTCATATATTAAGAAGTCATTCAGTCTATACGAATTGTCAGTAGTTGATGTTAATCAATTTCCTTTGAATGGTCCCTAATACTTTTCCAAATTCTACAAATGACACAAATTACGACGTTTCTAAAAATAAATAAAAATAAAATAGACGAGTCTTATCTTGAATTACAAACGAGTTGAAAACCTTTCGAAGGAGATGAACCGATACAAAATGGCGTAAAGAAATTTAGTCGGCCTTGCTTTAAAACACTGGGATGTAGAATTTCATTTGAAGAATAAACTTCGGAAATTTTCATTTGGGTTACACTAGCATAAATTGAAATAATATAATTTAATACAAATAGGCGCTGGTGCGAACATTATCTAGTGAAAGCTAATTAAATTTTTATTAGGGAGCCGCGTAACACACCTATTAGTGTAGATGTTGCTTGCACTCCAAATTACATTAGAAGACATTACTTGGCTTTTATCAAATTAAATTCGTGCTCATATTTTTACAGCATTCTACCTCTATTGTTATCTGTTAGAACGAATTACCGTTCTCTCAGAGCGATGACTTCCATGTGTCTTCCAAATGAAATCGTTTTTATTAAAGGTCGCCCATATTATGTTTTTTTATTAAGAATAACGATCGACAAATCTTGACGGTCCGTTCCACTCTCTTTAGCGAGTTTATGAAGTGAAATAATAGGCTGTTAATGTTTTACGGCGAGGCTAATGCCTGTAATGGCAGCAATTTGTACAATGATTTGTAATTGATGAGATTGCTAATTGGAGGATATTGTGGATCATTTAAAACAATTGAAATTTAACACCGATATGGTTGTTGATGAATTACTAAGTTGTCTATTAATAGTAAGACTGTTCTATTTTGTTCTGAAATAAATCAGAGGTTGTGATTTATTATATTTTAAATGTTTTGTGCATTATTTATTTTTAATCCAATAAAATCGTGCCTCTTGAAGTACAGTTCCATATCATACAGTGGTATAATCGTATCGTGAATGTAATTGCCCTCGCTTTTCCTCGCTGGAAATTTCTTCGACGGTTTCACATAACTACATCGGGATACATTGACGTATGTAGATCTAGATGTTCATTTGTGATATTGCCTTTTTTCATTCGGAATGTACAGATCGAGCTGATAGCTTTTCAGCCTCTATTGCCTCCCAGATATTGCCTATAACTCTGATGTATCGACCGATACGCGCGAACACTGCTCGTAATTTTGGTGTGGAGTTCTTTATTAACGTCATAAATTGGTTGTAATAAACTTAGTCGCTGTAAAACTCCTTTAAGTTGACCTTGGGATCACTAGACCTGTCTGATGTAAGTCAGAAAGGTAGAAAGAACTTTTTATTGAACTCCTAAAATAATTTAAGATTATATTTCGATTTTATAAGTGTATTTTAAAAAAGCGTTTTAAATATTTATGACGAAAAATTCGCATAAGAGATTCCCTCAAGTATTGTTTTGAAAAGAACTTTTTAAACGTTCAACGTTATATTGTTAAATAGTTTTTACCTTTGAACTTGGCTTCTCGCAAATACTTGTAGTTTCTAAAGATTATTCCTATAGGAATGATAGTCTGCTGTCGACTGCACTGAATTCTTATCAGACAATGTTCCCATGAACTCGACGCTTTTTAATTAAACAAACACCTTATTATAGAGAATCTCCATCGCATATCCCGTCGAAGGTCTCCGAGGGCGCGGTAATGCATTCAATTCCATTAACTCGCGTGCAAACGTCTGGTCGATCAACAAATAAATCTATTGAATCGCAGCGCGCCGTCGGCCCGGTAAATTAAAACGAACACAACAAAATAAAATATACTACCGGCGAACAATGTTTGTGATGATATTCATAACTATTTATTTGAGTCTAAAACAGCTCGAGAACAAAAGTTGCTCGTGTTGAAAACCACAGTGCGACTACATACAAATCGCGCTATTGTAGAAAAGTTTCCTCATGCCCAATAGGAGCCCGTTACTCGCACGCCCGTGGCGTTTATGTAAGAATTCATTCCACCGAAGTTGAATACTAAGATAAAATTCTGCCTAAATCGGTGGTTACATAAGTGGGGGCGGGGTTAAGCTCGCTGAAAGCTTACGTAAGGGCGTCTGCGAGTTTGCTGTGAAATACAAAGGGTCATTTTAATTCGTGTCTCTTCGCGGTATAGCGAACACATGTTTCGACATTGTCTCGTAACGCTACATTTACATACCCGAAGTGACTCCGAGCTTCGTGTATAAACGGGCGCTTAAATTCCTTACGCGAAGAATTAACTCGAATTCACTTTTTGTACACAATCTGGATTTAAAAAGTAAACCGATTTACCGAAATCGTGTTTGTTTTAGCTGGCTCGTGTCGTTGCGGTTCGTAAAAAGGATCTTGTTTTTATGACACTACGTTGTGAACTAACTTTGTTGAACTTGCACTTGGCGCTCGGGAGCGCATCTTTATTCCGATGTTTGTTTTCGCTCACGAACATCCCAAACGACAGACCGAAGCAACTCGATGGCAGTGCAAACAGATCGACGGTCGTACGATCAAATCCCGTCCAGTGTCAATATTTACCTCAGCCAAGACGCCGCCGGTACTATGGCGATGCAACGAAAGCTATCGTCGACATAACAACCCGGGGCATCACAACATGTTAAACAGGGCACTGTACTTGTTTATAAACAAGATGTTTCACGACACTGAACACTGTGAAGTTTTACGAGTCCGCGTAGGTTTTGCGGCAACGGGCGGATGGCGACTGCAGGACGTGTGCTCCCGGTGGCGGTCGGCACGCAACTAATGCTGGTGGCAGTGGTGCCGCCGCCGGCCGCCGGCTTCCTAACTCAAATTTCGAGGCCTCCGCGGATATTAGTATATGCTATTAGCAAAGGTCGTAGTTTTTCGCGGATGAAGGGGAAAGTGGTTTTCACTCTCGACTTGCCTCGCTTTTAATTAATCTTTCGTTAATATCTCGTTACGTCGTCAAAGTGTAAGCTCGGTTTTAAATAGCGGCAACCAGATCGTAAATTATTTATGCAAAAATTTTACTGAAATAAAAATATTGTTTTAAAGATTATACTTTAAATGAATATTTGAGGAGTTTCTGGGAAAACTTTTAAATTATTTTTATGTAATTCTATGTAGCTTTGTGTCGCTTATTACAAGGCGTTTGTTATGTGGCAATTTTTGTTTTTTTTTATTCATTGTTTAATAATTAATTAAACAGGTCTAATTTTATATTTAGCTGCAGTGAGTAGATATTATTAAATGAAATTATTTTACAAACTGTCCAATTCCCTCACCAGTCGAAGATACATGCAATCCATCGGTTACTGTAAAAAAGTTCGTAAAATATAAATATATTGGTATGTTAAAAGTTATTGAGCTATTTGAATCACAACAGAATGGATTTAAAATAATTATCTGTATTTTTCTGACTTCCATGACCTAGTTTACGTTGAAATACAATCTCTTTGGTGAAGTATAATGTTATAATGTTTGTGTAAAATTTATGGTTATTATAGTGACTGAGTTGGGGTATGTTTAAATTTCACTGTGAAATGTGAAATTTACATAATGTCAGAAAACATTAAGCGTACAGCGAGTGTAAATTTCCGCCTTTCAGCAGTTCGACACGTTTGGCGACTCGTTAAATGTGAAATAAATATTTATATTGTGATTTATTTACATTTTATGTTTTTACGGCGTAAGGAATGACATGTAAAGTTAACCTTTGACCCTCGTTCACTTGGTTCCGTTTCCGTATCTGTCTGTGAATCTATCGATCAAAGTGCTAAGCACTACTTCATGTCTAACAGTTACCTCTATTACATAATGAATCTTTACTTATTGTTACTTTGACAAAAATTACCTTATTTTGGAGTCATAATCTATGTGTGTGATTGTGACCATATGTGTCTTTCTATGTTGTAAGCCTATGTGTGGATTAATTGGTTATAAAATCATTTGAACGTTGCTAAATTATTGGCGAAACGTATTTAGAATTTACATCGCTTGTAACATAATTACCTTAGCAACCTTCCCAGGAATCATAAAATAGAATTCTTAATTAGGTAATTCTCGTAAAATCTGGCTCAGTATCTATTACAGACGTGAGGCGTTAGACAATGTAGATAACGCGCTATGAATCCTTAATGACATCTTTCTTTGAGCCGTGAACCCCGAGGTAATTGATTTACTCTTAAGTATATTTTGTTACAACCTTACGTAATACTAAATCTCTGTTTCGTCTCTCTCTTATTCACATTCCTTTTACTTGAGGGAACTTTTATCAATTGTGGTCTTAACAATTTATCCACCGATGAATGAATGAATGGCTTGGAAGAATGAATGAATCATGGCTGTTTATTTATGTCAATTTTTAAATGTGACGAATTGCAATAGTGACATTTTTCACACCTCTAAATTTTGATCAGATATATGTTATTTCCAAATTTTTTGCAACTTGTACATAAAGTCATGTCATGTTTGTGTACAGTTTCAATACAATACCTATGATTAATTGGAAACAGGGGAAACCCCCACAACTGAGAGTGCACCGAGCACTCGAGCCCAGGAGACGCGTGCTCTCAGCTTTACTGCCGAGGTTTTAATTGCATGCGATTTGCAATTTTTATGGTCTGTTTACCCCGTCAAGAGCTAAGTGCACGCAATCTTTGTTCTATTTCACCACACGTCTAGGCTTTGTACACTCATGTTTGTTTTTTATTAAGTATCGCAGCATTAATAAAACCTTATCGCGCAATGTTTACAAAAAGCTCAATAAGTAAAAATAAAAAGAATATTACTAGTAAAGTTGCTATGTCATTGTTGATGTGCATAAAACTAAAAATTCATATATTTTTATTTGTTCTTTACAAAGTGGCATATTAGATGAGCTATGTGTCGAAGTAACAAATGAAAATATTCTTGAGATGTTTGTTTAGAAACAAAAGGTCATCGCAGAGACAAAGCTCTAGGATGCGGGTGTTGAACCCGACAGATCGCAGTGATCTGTAGCTCTCCGTCGAGATAGGTTATCATGACACTCTATACAAATTGGCAGGACTTGAATTGCTCATTTAGGACTTTCGGACCATAACGGGTCTTACATACTGTATCTGTTAGTAGGTACAAATTAATAAGCTATTATCGTCTATTATAGTCATTGTTTTTTATGTGTTGGTACTGATACCAAACCACAGCAAAAACCTCTAATGCTGGAATTTTGAAAGGTGGTGAGGTCAGCTGTTGTCAGTTTCTAGGGTTGCAGCAGTTAGGGTTTTTTGAGGTGATTGCATGTTAAAAAGTTGTCCAAAAAATTGATCCTTATCGTAGCCCGACATCATTCGAAAGAAATATGCTTTCGTTACTAAAAGCTTTTAGAATTGTACCAAGAACTGAATCATGTTTGCTAATGGCTGTAAATTTCAATTTGTACAATTATTATATTTCTACAAGATATAATTAGAAGTTATTACTTGGGAAAATTAATTTATTGCATTCTAAAGCTAGCGAGCTACGTTAATAAAAAATTCAATTCTCTCATAAACCACAGACTCATCGGTATAGTGTAAACACAAGAGTGTTTCTCTTTAATTATTATGCGACTGCACTGCACGCCCACGGTCCCTCTCATATGCTCTCCTACACTCACTCACTTCTTGTATCACATATAACTCCATGAGTTTTTGGCGATCAAAAGTGTAGGTATGATGATAGTTATAGGGAACGTGATCAGTGATCACGTACCATCAATTAATCTATAACTTTGTCAGAGTTGACACAACTAAGCCGCGTTCCTGCATCGTGATGTATAAGTGTTTAACCAACAGCAAATTAAAACAGTTTATTAAAGAAGTTATTTATAGAATTCAGAGTGGATTATCATCGCGGAAGCTCGCTTTAATGATAGGAGATAATAGAGATAGAGCGAGATAGCGATTAGCTCGTGGCCACCGTGTTAATGTTGCGCTGGGTAATAACAATTAGCGGAGGTCCTAGTCCCACTTATGGTTTGTCGTTAATGTTTGCGGTTGTGTGCCGTTACGTCGTCGCTGCAGCTTAATATGTTTACAACGATGTTCGGACGTTTATGTCTTTCAAGATTCATTTTTACCGTTCATTGTAGTAATGGAGTGTAGAACACTTATATGATCAGTAGCATATCCGTCTGTCTGTCGGTCAGCCCAGAAAGCATGGTCAAATTAAAAATTCGGTATTATCATACTCTTACTTAATTAGAAATCACTAAGAATACAAATATAACACTACCCAAAATGATGCAATTACTTCTGCAAAAGCAATATAAGTGGCTGTCGCAAGTCGCTATAGTGTCATCGTGCGACACACTAGCGAGGTTCAGAAGTTATTTGTTTGACATTACCAACAGAACTTGGCGGAAACTCCTCACGAAGTATTAAACTGTAGTTTTATGGAGGGTTGCTTTTGTAGAAAACTTCTCCGATTGTTGCTTTAACGGAAAATGCATTGTCTGTCTTGACATAAAAACTTTCAACGCTACTTGATTTGATTTTTACAGTGTTATTGCTAACAACGATGCTTATATCCATTAGTGACACTCGTTTCATTTTCGAAGCCATGATCTTTGTTAACGAAATGTAATTCTACCCGAAACTTTAATGAAAGATATTTTGTATTAGATTCAAGTCAGCGACATACTCAAACAGAGCTTTAGAAATGTTTGCCCTATCATGAATAGAGTACATTACGTTCAAGTTGTAGACTTAGGATAACTTTTCCCAATACACGGGTCAGCGGACACCTATAGTGTGGCAAAGTTACTCATTTAATGAACCACGTAAACTAAAGTCTTTATACGATTGAATATGTTTCAACTAACGTAATTAAAAATACCATTTCAATCAATGTAATTAAATTGCTTAGTAGTAGAATTTCTTCTTCATGGAATTTGATGATCGTCTTAGGAGTATTTGTATTTTGATAGCAAAATATTATATGGCGTTAAAAATATATATTTCCTTAATAGTGTATATTAATTTAGATATATAAATGCGCGTTGTCCCAAAGAGTTCGTAGTCGATTTCCTGCACAGAATTTCAATCTGGCAGCTCGCCAGCTAGAGCCAATAACACACTCTCCTTTTCAACCATAGAATCATCATAGAAATCTATTTATATCGCACATTTTAATATTTGTAAGCCCTTGCAATTGTCAGATTGATAAGTTACAAAATGTTGGTGCGGTTTTTAATTCAATTATTAAAATTAATTAGGTAATTTTAGGGAAAGTTGGAGCTAAACTGGTGTTCATAACTCCAGAGCTGCTATGCCTAATTGTTCTTTATGTTGGCATGATAGCCGTGGCAAAGGGAACAACATACAGAATACTTTATTAGAATACTGGGAAGCAAATCAAGTTTTTTTTCCCATCTAATAAAAATCTTTTCAGTATGCTCGGCAGTCACCGTAGAAATCTGATTAACATACATTATACTTTACGTGTTAACCCGGCTGAGTTGCTGAGACATCGTGTGCTCCTGAACCGCATTTAGCGTAATGAGGGTTGAGCGCACAGTCCTACACCCAATTAGTTGTACCACTCGTCCACATTATCCCATAGAATTAAGACCTTTAAGAGAAGACACGTATATCTGGTAAATGAAATAACTTGCCATTTTATAAGTGATGAAGTCTTGTATTTATTCAGTTGGCGTTATATGCGGCTTTGTTTGGAGGTGCATAATGTATGCAATGAAATATTTCTGTACACTGTCGTTTACTTGTTCAATTTCTAAATTTTAATGCATTTGTTTAAAATAAAATATCCTTTTATCCTATTTTAAAGGACTAGATACACGAAGACAGACGTTAAACCCATTTAAAAATAGCTCAAGTTTCCAATGCTCAAACATAAATGTAAATTGAAAGGGGGAATCAATTTGGAAGTATCCCAACGAGAGCGAACTTGACAGCAGACGAGCTCGTGCAAGGTCCTGTAATTGATTACCATCTTCTTGATTAACTGGCGTTTGATCGATCGCGTTCAATGATGCATCACGGCGTATTGTATTTTTGTTGGCAAGGTCGCCGCGACCTTCCCGGTTCGAGGACGGCATTAAATATGAATTTGGTCTGCTGCGAGGCTGGTGAGACCAGCAAGGTCGGCTTGCGGTGTACAAGAATACGACCAGTATTGTATCGGGTAACCTTAGTGACCTTCGCTTTAGTTAACGTTGTCTATAGAACATTTTAAGGTAGGCCCGGGGTTAATGGTTACTGTTTTCGGACACGTATTTGTTTTGATTTTATTACCTTAGATTATCGTCTCTTGTTTCTACCAATATGAGGACGTCGTAATTTAAGTAAGGAATATATCTTAGGATATATTTAAATATACACGTAAATACTAATTAACCATTTTGCAATTGTTTTCTAAATTTCTAATGTCGTTGACCTTTTCGGTTGCGGATAGCGTTTAGTACTTTTCAAAAGACAGTGGCATTCTAGTAGCAATGCTCAGTCTGTGGTGTGAGATTGCTCCGGCGTTATAGCGCAGTGTTGGTATTTGTGTCACGGGGAGTGGTCGCTGAAGCCGTACAATCGATAATTGGTTATTGCTGGATGTTCGAGAGGCACCTGCGCCCGACCACCACCGTTTACATAACCGGTATTACTTAGAAAACGTTGATTTACCAATTAGGTTAGCAATTACAGAATATTTATCAGTAATTGAAGTTTTAACCTTTGAACATTTCGTAAGGAAACTTAAGAGATAGATATTTTTATTGTATACGCATAAGGCGGGGCCAATATAGTATTTTGAGAAAATGTTATTTTTGTTGGTTACTAATTAATTTTTGTTTTTGTTACAGGTAAAGTATCAATCCCTGTGTGCTGCAATACTTACTTATCGATGTCTTTGGGATAAATGTATCTATCTACCTGTAAGTAGAACTATTGTTAGGTGATATTACTTCTTTATTTCTAGTTTCCCAATTTACTTTTATATTGGTTTAATGTAAACATTCGATTTACCTAAAATAGTAAAATATTTAGGTCATGAATGTAATAGAGCGAATTCAAGCTGGAACAGAATCACTATTTCTGTTCCATTTGGACACAGGTGCACTTGCTGCACGCTTCCGGTCGATACTTTCGTTTGGTATTCACAAAGCATAAAGATATCGACAGCTTAGTATCTACAGCAAAAATAAACAAACTTTGATGACTTCTATAACGCTTATTATACGACTAACTATACATAAGAATATACACGTAGATTACACTTATTAATATTTATATTTGTCTATCCGAGAAAATGAGTAAACCGCATAACAGTCCTATACTTATTATCCTTTCAATTTGTTCTACAGAAATTTCTCAACATTGTTGGCTATAAATTATCAAAACTTTATAAGAACTACGTAAGCCACTGAAAGTTCATACGATGCGGTAAAAACCAGTTTAGCTGAACGTGTAAAAACTTACGTATGAGGCATCGTAAAATCCACATGTCGTGAACTATTACTGACAATTGACCGAGTCGAGGAACAAACTCAGTGCAGTTATTAATTCACATCCAACAGTCTTTATTTAGTTGAGCATAAAGTTCAAATTCTGCCGATTATAGGGTAAAAGATCCGTTCCGGTGTATTGTTTTCCGTAGGGGAGGCGTGAGGTCGCGTGTAAGCTATAACGAACGTTGTGATGTAAGGGTTAGTGTATGTTTTGGATCGTGGGGCGGCGGTGGGTTCGGAGGGGTCGCCATGGCGGCCGCCGGCTGGCGCGGTGCCAGCGGGTGTCAATGTCAATGGCATGGGGTCGCTGTCGGATTGCAAGCTTGTTACCGTATCCTGACCTGCCCTGATTGTAATACAGTGCTTGTATTGATACCGTGCAATCACTGTTATTTTCAGTTCACTGCCAAAATATCTTTTTTGTCTTTCTAGATTAATGGGGGGTTTTTATATTATTGAAATGAAATGCAAATTCAAAATTTCTTCTCTTAGTACGTCGAATAGATACGTAGTGCTAATGTAAGAGCAGTAGGTATGCGCATACAATAAAATTGATACCATTCTCCATTGAGAGCTATCGAAAAGTTCACCGCATGTCTGAACGCTTCCACCAATCCTCAGTTTATCTTCAGAACGTGCCGCCTCATACTACACCATCGTTCACCACATTTCGCTTGATCTTCCGAACGTGCCCTCTCATATTGTACAATGCGTTGAATTGCATTACTTACTTAAAGGTCTATTAAAAGCAGAATTATTTGCTTAGATTATACGAAACATATTTGTTTGCAAGTTTAAATATATTATGCATCTGCATGTTGTATCGATATGTAACATTAATTCTGTTCGGAATACAGAAAAACAAGTCTCTGATAAATGTGCCTGTTTATGAGTTATTGAATATTAATGTGTATCAGGCGTGAACTTTTTACAGTGTAATTCCCAAGGTGGCGGCCCCATGGTGTCATACAAATTTTATGGTGGGGCCGATATCTTTACTGGCTCGGAAACCTCCATAAAGACGCTGTTATGACCGTTTTATATGACACCGCTGTATATCGGTGGTGTTTACACCGCGCCGATATTGCTAACGTATTGATTGTTATCTTTATGGTGACGGGAGATTAGCACTCTGCGGGGTTTCGCCGAAATTTTTACTGATTTTGGCCTTTGCGGAAACACTGGATAGTTTAACTCACAGTAAGTTAATATACAATGAAAGAAATGAGTCGAGAGGTAACTAATTAATTATGTTCAATTGTCTATAATTTCGCCAGGTTTGGTAGAAGGAGAAGCAACAAACTCGAAACTTTACTCTATCTTAAAGTCCTGAAATAAATATTGCCTACATTAATAATATTCCCCGTGTTGTCACGGAGAATTATTACGAGCGAATTATTAAGTCGAGAAGTTATTTTTCATCATGTTCTGTGTAGCAACAATTTCATAGACAATTACATTTGTTCGTTAT
>LGAG01000306.1:466102-480367 GCA_001278395.1 Lerema accius | reverse complement strand
TTAGCTCGTGTCGTATTACCTTCTGTGTATTAAATCCAAGAAAAATGTTGTTTCGCGACGGTACATTCCTGAGGAGTGTTTCAGTTTTGTCGTAATGAAACTTTGTTAGAACTTTTCTTTTTCGTGTTATTGTTTGTGTAAACTGGCTTCGTTCGTCGACTCTTCTCAAGTTATTCTGAGTTGTATTCACAGTGAAATGAGTTAGAGTTATATTTAACACTGACTTGGTCTTGCCTCTTGCTCGTACTTCCTCGCAAGGTATGGGACTTTTGTGGCTTCTAAGTTATTTTTGGCGCAAGGCAGGCGTTAATTTATGTATTTGTACCTGATTTGTAGTTTTAAATTGAGATGTTTTGCTGTTAAATATCGATAACTGTATTTTCACTGCATGTTATAAATAGACATGCTATAGCTTTTATTAAAACATCTAATGACATAATTACATCTAACATCTTATTATTGCATCTAGTAGTATAGAGTTCTCTATAAAGAGAAAATAAACAAAAACTCGACTCTTAAAAATTGGGTAGCGGAGACGGTCATAATAAACTACAGCTTAGACGAATCCTATGGCAACTCATAATATTGCATATTATGTTGAAATCCATCAAGTCGTTTGGACTGTAGAGCGTGCCAAAAATAGAATTACGTCGTAACTTCGAAACCCATTACAATTCTTCTGTCGCAGGCGTGAAAAAATATACGTTGTTTTCTATTAAAATGCTTTTAATCATGTCTGATGTGCGATGCGATGCTCCCTGGAGTGGCGTGACTTTGACCCCACATTTCCAGGTCATCGATTCAACTGCTGTCGTATATTTGGCAGACTCCACCTAAACGGCCCTCGGTCTCGAGTAACTTTACATTTTAAACTCCAAACTTCTGAGAAGTTTATCTACTGATAACATATGAGTTTAGACTTATTATGATCATGTTCAAAATTTTGAGAGTCGACGGTGGTGTTTTGTCTGTTTAAATGCGCTAATCTCAGGAAATATTGGACCGATTTGAAAAAATCCTTCAATGTAAGTTATCCTATTATAGAGGCTATATAACGTCACACTAAGATGAATAGGAGAGTAGCAGCAATAAAAAATATTGCGAAATCGGGAAAATTACGCGGGCGGTGTTGCGGGCGATTGCTAGTGTGATATATTTTGAAACCGACTGTTCCATTAGTTAATTCTCCGAGTTAATTCATCTTTTAACTAGTGTTACGTAGGCATTAAGCACCCTTTAGTATAATAGGGTTGTTGGAATTTTCCTAAAACAACTTGAAGCCGGCTTACGCGGCTTGCGGTGTGACTAACTCCAGCCCTTTGATATTTTTTATTTCATTTGTAACATGTGTAGTTAGTGGTGAGGCCACAGAATACAGGTGAGGCTGCTTTAGGTCATGGTTCAAGTCATAGTTTAGGTCATAGTTCTTGTCCGTAGCATTTTTATAAATGACAAAGGTGTACATGTAAAATAATGTATGTATCCCAAATGGATGTAACGTATACAACAATGAAGGTGCATATTGACTACGAAAGGAACTGCAAAGTATTAACGCCCTAAGTCTCCTGCAAGTTGTACTGCACTTGACCGAGTTCAGTAGTTTATGTTGGCTGTGCTGTACCGCCCCCGGCCTTCCATCCCCCATCCCTTGCGGCTTTGTCTAAAAACCAGCAGCTGGCCTTTTAGCAAATATTTTTTATTAACCTAGAAAGAGTGGATTTTAACAGGTTTTTCTAAAGATGAATACTAAAACTCTAAAAGGAATAGAAGCTTCGGAATACATTAGTGGGAAATAAAATAAACCTACTGCTGTAATTTTAAGAGTACTGTATATAAAGAGAGAAACTCCGGTATATGAAGAACTAAGCAGTTAAATGCATTTTGTAGACTACCAGACACATATAACCCCTAAGGGACAGTTCAATATGTAAGACTAACGTCCCTAAAGGTCATCTGGTGTGCTTTGTTAAGTCACAAGTATATATTTAGTTCGAAAAGGATTACTGTGTAATCCATTAAGGAAACACTGCAGTACAAAACTTACAGTGACTCGCTACTTAACGTCGTCTCCGAAGCTAGAAAACACTAATGAAGTTGAACCACACCGCTACCACTCGACCGAAGTTAGGCAACTTAACTTTGTTGGTGGTAGGATAATGAGCATTCTATATTACAAGCTAAACCCGGCCACGCTTCATTGTGGCTCGATTAAACTACTCATGCAAACTTAAATTAAGGTGAGTTTGCAGAAATCCTTTCTAAAAACCCTCGGAGAAACTTTTCAGGAACTCTCTGGAATTCTTAAGGCTTGCAACTAATCACTAATACTTGTCATAATTACATGATGATTATAATGACGGCCTGTAAAAAAGTTACCTGGAGAACTAGTAGGTAGGTGGGTGCGATTTGTAATAGTCTAAATTTTTTCTATTCTCTAAAAAAGAGTATTTTGTAGAAAAAATTTTTAGTCGAGTATGAAATACATTACCATGGCGTTTATACTTTTGTGAACAAAGTTCCCAAAGGTGGGCTCGAAATGTAACGAGAAGTACATTCATTATTTTTATTGCTTAGTTTATTTGTTTTATATTTTGTTGAAGTACCGAACAGTAGTACAATCGCGGCGAGATCAAACTTTGCTACGCTCAAGTAACAATTAACTGAAGTCTACGCTCTGTAGCACCTTGAGATTTGCTACGAACTTTATACGTTACGACTCTACGCCGTAGCAAACAAATGTAGACAGACGAAATTTTAACGTTACACTGTGTTATTTAAAGCGTCCATTAAGCAAAAAAAAATACTCTTGTCTTAATATTGCGGTCGTTAAGCAAATTGCATTATTTAAGGTTTCACGTGGTGTGTAAAATTTTTAAATTTCAAATGTGAGGAAGTTTGCTAGTAAATCTCCGCAGTATCCGCACTAGGTATAATAGTTGAATAAATAGAAATGGCGCACGTATTAAATTTACTCATCGCAATAGTTGATGGTTATCGTGTCAACATCATAAAGCGCTCAGTGGTTCTCGGTTAGTCAGTATCTTAGGGTCTATTCACAAGCGCTACAATGTCACTACAAGGTGTACAGCGAGCTTGGCGGACGTTTTATATGAGAATACTTAGCTTCATTAAATGGGGCGATCTTTTGTTCTTACAATTTGGAACTACGAGACATAAGTAATTCATTATTACATCCCGCTTAAATTAAACAAAATCGGAAAATTTTTCAAAATACGATACGCTTAAAGTAAAAACCCTTATTTCAGTTAGACACATAAGTGCGACATTTTGTCGCGTAGTTGTCGAGTCGCAGTCGCAGGTTTATACGTGCCTTATACGTGAAGTGAGTCGGTCTGTCAGTCCGGGGGGATAATGGGGCGATGAAGAGAGCAGCCTAGAACAGTCTGTTGCAGAACCGTTTGTATTGTTCCATTGTTATTTGTAGCGATTATTATAGTAGGTATTCTCAAACTAAGAGGCCCGTTTTGACTCTTGTTATTCATCAACGTAAACTTTCTTGTGGAGCGTCTTGTAACTGAACGGTATAATTTACTTAATACGAGTATTCGGATACTTCTTAAGATAGTTCGTGCAGATATAAAGAAATATATAAGTCATTGTTACGAGTACAATGTTATTTGAAAATTCTTGAATTATCGAAGTTAAAAATTTAGTATCATTTTATTAAAACAATTGTTTTTTGGCGTATCGTTTTTTTTTAATATGATGATTAGTACGAATCGTAGTCTATTATGTCTGAACTGTCGATAACAGAGACTAGAATATTATTCTGGCTAAAGTAATGAAAACTTTAGGAGAGAAGAATTTTAACTTATCTCAATCAATAACTTATATAAGTTATTGACAAGGAATAACGCAAGAGTTCTCGGGATAAAACGGTAGCAGACAGCACGCCCGGCCTCGCGCTAACTTATTTAAACTCCCTCGCCTCCGTCGTCGCTGGAGTATTGAGCGCGTGCGGTCTGTAATCTCTTACAAAATATCGATTATCAATGTATGGAACGAGTTTTGAACCCCGAACAATCAGTTTCGCTACCTGTGGTGGTGACGTTTATAACCGTAGTATTGAATATAATCACGCTCAAAAACGTGTGAAACGCTAAGAGAGTCACTAGTCACAGCTACCAACAAAGGGTTCTATATACTTTCAACGAAATTTGATTTGGAAGCTAAAGATTAAATTTAAAATACGCCTTTGGTTTTAGTTTTCAAAACTACTAAAATCATATGGATAGCTTTTGTAAGCGTCTTATTCCATCCATACCTGTACTCCAATAATATCTCGTATTTCAAAATGTCGAGTATACTTCAAACATAACTTTCTACATTTATAGCTGCGTCGTATAATGGCAGAGTTTTGTGCTTATTTTTAACTGGATACATAAGTATGTAAAGTTAAGCTCGGGTTTTAGATTTCAGTAGAGGACACGCGGTATATATCCGGCCACATTCCACTCGCCGGCTCGCATTCCCGACTGTCTTATTTGGACCCGGTTACCTTGACTCGGCTAGGTGTCCCGCTAACAATTGCCAGTAGGATTCCAGGCGGTTTTCTGTAGCGAAGACAAAAAAATCTATTTAAAATACGGGTGCGATGCTTTTCTGACTTATCGCGGAATAATGAAATAAGTATGAAACGTGAGCAAAGTCACGAAAACGGCTAATAAAATTATAATTTAGAAATGTGTGTATTAATCCGTTTCATTTCATACACAACATGGCGGCACCATTGTTGTTTTTACATAAATTTATGCTTTTCAGGAGACGCCATATGTAGTTTAATGTGACGTCGTACTTTATAATATCAGCGGAAGGTTATTATTAGTTTAAGTGGAAATGGATAAAATTCCTAAGGGTCACGGCTAGATAGAAGGGAAAAGATTACCCTCATACCGTTCCCTGCTCCGCTCTCCACTGTTGCCATGCGCGCGGCTCCAGGCTTCCTTGCGAGTCAAGTGTGTAAATGTGTTTGAAACTATCTCGTTGTAACGTTCATACTAATGTTACTTCTGTTTGCCAGACGGGGTGCAATAACTTAAGACCTAATGTTGTGCTCTTCAATTTTGAATATCAACGTGTTTTTAAAGTCACTTTTCTCCTTAGAACGTTTTACTAGTAAAAGATAAAATTTTAACTTTAGACTCATTTGTTTAACGATCACTTATTAGTTTTCAGAGTGGAGAATATTATAGCCGATTATAATTAAAGATTAGTATATCTATTTAATGGTTTAAAGTTCTTACAATCTAACAAGGTTTCACCTAAAGATAAAGAGAACTGTAGGCACACAATTTTCCTAGCTTAATGTAATTTATTGTAAACTAAAGTTACCAAACTAAACGTTTTCCTATATTTTTTTCGTATTTTTCTTCGTACCCTTCAACATTTGTAGGGTCACGTTAGTAGCTGTGATCCTAGAGATACCGCTTAATTCGTCACATGATCTGAAAACGTAAGTCACTTGTCGAGGATCCAATTAGCGTTGAAAGGGATCAGGTGTCTCTCATGAATGATTTACTGGCACAATGAAATTTAGCCCTAACCTCGCATTCAAACTCAGCAAAGCAAAGGTGGCTCCAATTGAAATTGTTAGAAATTTTTTGTACAGTTATGTAATGTCTGAATTTCTCCGAAGTTATCGTTTGGAAACTGTTGCTATAAATCATTGTATATTTATTACTTCCAAGTAAAATGTTCTACTTGTAAAACCGTATAAACGTCTTTCAAGATATTACCAATAATTATCAATGTTTCAATCTATAGATGCTATTAAAAAAGCTTTGTTGGGTCTGTATATTAACGTTAGTAAAAAGTTTTGTTGTTATACATATTTTAATTTAACACTTCTACATATTAACATTCTCATTAGCAAATAATAGTAGGTACTTACCCACTAACCAATTAAAAGTCTCTTAATGTCCGTTACGAGGTTCGTAACAATATACATAGGCGGCAGGGGGTGGTGGCACTGCAAACTCGTTTGCTATTCCCATTACATAAAAAAGTTTATTCGCAGCAAATAAGATTAAGGCAATCGGATATACAGGTATGTTTGTTTTTTCCCGACTGTAAGGAACCCTGACAACGTTAAAAGATTTACAAGTATAATATTTAGAATAACAATTAGCACTGAAAGAAATCAGGTGTTTATTCTCACGAGGCGGACGGCGTGAGGAGCTCGGGCGCCACCTTCGGGGTTCATCCCCTATTTGGAATTCAGCTCAACGTTTGATATTCAAATTGTCGGATCCTTTGTTCGTTTCTGGAACGGTTCATCCGAGATATTTATATTGTATTTTTTCAGCTCTCTACAATAGTTTACAGTATCGTTTGGAAGTACTCTTCGTCTCTTGTGTTGGGGTTTGAAATGTTTCGTATTCCTTATATGAGTCTCATCATTCATCATCATCATTGCAACCCATAACTGTCCCACTGCTGGGCTCGGGTCTCCTCTCACAGTGTGAGGGGCACAGGCCATAGTCCACCACGCTGGCCTAGTGCGGATTGGCGGACTTCACACACCTTTGAGAACTTTATGGAGAACTCTCAGGTGTGCAGGTTTCCTCACGATGTTTTCCTTCACCGTAGCAAGTGATAATTAGTATCTAATACGCACATAACTTTTTAAATTAGAGGTGCGTGCCGTGGTATTTGAACCCAGGATCTCCCATTCGAGAGACCAACGTTCAAACCACTAGGCTATCACTGCTTACTCAATGTGAGTCTATAGTCTATACGAGTCTAATTTACGCTATTTACGAATTTGTGTTCAATATTAAATTTTTTACCTGTAGCGTTTTAAAATGCAACTCCGATTAATCTATGCCACAAGTAAATTAATCTTATTATGGAAACGATACATCTTCTAAAGACATTTTCATAACTTCACAGTAGAGTATAAAATTACGCGGGAGATATAATTTTATAGTGCTCCAACGTCGCTTTGTGTTCGGTTGTGTCGACCACGTTGCAGTGTTTTCTTTTTATTAGGTTCAAGGCTGTCATTACCCGTACTGGCGCAGCTGTAGTTTTTCCCACAATATTCTTTTTTGCTCTACTTAGATAATAATATCAAGTTTGTGTCACGTTTTGATGTCAATTATTAAGGTGCGCAAACACGCACACTATGACCTGTATCTGTATTCTGTGTGTCTGTAGTTTATTAATTAACACGTTTTGTGATTGGTAGGTATACAGGATACTCGACACCCGTTAAGGTATCCTGTGACAATAACAGGACGTTCTATTATCAATATGATTTTTATGTGAGGGAAGTGTTTGAAAATGTATAAGTTAACAAAATACTACCCAACAAATTTTTAAGACTTCTAACTTGAAAATAAGACTTAATCCTATTCGTGATCAATAGATTAGTTCATTTTGATATAAATTAATTTAGGAATCATTAAGAGATAACTGGCGAGAGCTCGCTTTCGACTGCAATTTTTCTCGTGAGTCGGAAATATTACGTGTCGAATCGGATACGAGGCTATCCGATTCAATTTAAAGCCGCCATTAAAATATCTCGTTTCCAGCGACCAGCGCTCGTCTTACCTATAGGTATGAATTACACTTTATCGAATTGCACAGAGATACGTTTCTTACTTAGAATAGTTATTATTTAGGTCACGTTTAATTTGGTGTGGTATGTATAATTTATGAAACGTTACATTACCCGTATATTTAGGATGTTAGTAATGTTACATAATCTAATATTACATACAGGTGGTAATAGTCCAATACCGTTACTCTACTAAATAATAAAAAGTTTTTATCGTCTTACTTTGAGTTTTTTTTCACTTAAAACTTGTTACCGCATATTGAATTCTTGAAAGTATTTTAGTAAGTACCTACATTGGTTATGGAGATTTTCTGGTGCAGAATGGAAAATTAAAATAATGGGTCGTAAAACACTATGATCCAGAAAACAATACTATCTCGTTTCTTCTAGAACCATCATCCCTTCGTTTACAGATGTCTGTCATTTAAGCTTGTAAGAAGTCTCCGATTTACTTTCATTACAAATGCATATCCAAATTACTGTCGATAACAGATCCAGCAGTTATACTGCAGTTAGTATTGTTTCCGACTTATTAGAACTTTATAAGTTGCAATCAAACCCATTTCTTTCCTGCTGCTTTCTACATTCGATCCTATTTAACTTTTGCCATCCATCTATGTTTCGCCTAAGTTTTGGTATTAGTGTGGAACTCGTGCTGGACTAGTGTGCGACGCGGGAGTTAGTGAAATGTTGAATGTCGCTGCTTGACAGTGCAGTAAGAGGTTGGTGAAGACGATACTTAATCCTATGTAACATCTTATGGAGTGCTTATTGCTTGAATTAGCGTTTCTAGAAGTTTCGAGAAGTAAATAAACGTCAGTAGGTTGTAGATACTGGAAAACAATGTGTCTCAGTGAGTAGGTACCACCTTTTGCCATATGTTGTAGATTATTTATGTATCGTTTGTTTATTGGTCGCATTACAACAGTGTCGCTGCTGTTCTACACTTTTGGACATCGTCGGTGAAGTGTTTTTCTTGTGGTAATTGCGGATAGTTATCGTCCGATAGCGGTTATCGCACTCACTGGACGGTGACGCGTTCACACGCCGCAAATAGATTTGTAGGTAACGTCACTCGAAATGTTTGTGTCTTTGATGTACCTTTGGATGGGAAAATTGGATTCTCTTCGCTCTTTTTATCCATGTTATGATTATACATGTAGCTAAGATCATATGTTCCTTGAGAGTTTCTGAACTACATAACACAATTTGACTCAGTAGGCACCGCTAGAAGGTCTAATTTGCTGGCTGGTTATAGGCTATGTGACTTGTGACATCACATTGAATGGCATTTTGTTTCCCGCTTGTTCGGGACTTTAATTGTGTTTCGAATTTATTTGAGTAATAATTTTTCAGTCATCAGTTTTTGAGTTTATTGCGTCATTGTTTTACTAAACTTCGCTTTCTGAAAATGAACTGAAAATATTTCTAATTATTCAACATGTAACAATGGCTAATGTTCAGAAACTGTTGTTTGCAGAGCGGAGAGTAATACAGTTGGGGTGCATTAGCTTGAGCTGTGACGTCAGCTCAAGTAGTCGGGTCAGAACGTGCCGTCTGCAGCGACGGCGATTGATGAACTCATTAGGAGCCGCAGCTATTACGTCTGTGAACTCGTACACAGTTATGACTTAGACATTAGCTCTCGTTAGCAGAGCACTAGCTTTGTGTCGAGATTGAGAGCCAGATATTGTTGTTTGCTTTGATTCCTTATTTAAATTTAACATTTTCAGTCCGCTCATATGTATTTGGTTATTTTCGCTCACTGCTTCCACTTGGACCTACTTACTCCCCGATAAACCATTCCCCCCACAGTCCTATTGGTAGTATATCTCAAATGTTTTACTGCAAAGCATGGTGTTAATTCAAGTTCGTTTGCTATTCCGATTACATAACAAAACAAAAGCTTAAAGTAGCCTAATGCCTCTTTAAATTCTAGTAGCAAAATAGTTAATATAAACTCATTATTACGTCATAATATTTTCTTAAAATGTCAACTCAACGACATTCAAAGCCATAACGTTAATCAGTCCTTATTCTTGACACATTAATTTTATCGCAGCCAACAGATTCGGCTTCATTACCTCCCAGTAATTAAAGTTATTAGCTTTACGGTTGAATAAATAAATAATTATCTGTATACTTGTGCCAACTCAAGTAGAAACGGGTTAAACACTGAAAACGGGGTTTCCACCCGACCGTGTCGTAGATTAACTCGAACCTTATCGTTTACCTGTTCGTTTATGCGAGCTATTTAGGATTAGTTGCTTGTAAGGCTTATCTCGTTATTGATAATAAAGGTCGCTACTACAAATAGGTATACGCGAAATTAATTTATAGTCGACGGGACATAACAACTCAACGACCAGGTTTACTAGATGTGGGGTCCGGTAGCTAAAACCTGGCAACGTAACTTCTGGTCGATAGAATGTACCCAATATTCTAATAGATGCTGAAAAAAACATTTGTTCAAAATGTCCAGACCAAGTTTACTTAAGTTACCCACGTTTGCGGTGTGGTTCAAATAAATATAGATAATCTCTGACGGTAATTGCAGATGCTACCAGTACGGCTTAAAGATGATAAATGCTTCAAGTATTATTGCCTGTGAACATTTCGTTCCTCTTAGAACCAAAGTTTCTCGTTTATGTTCATGATGCATAATTTAGTTTAAAGGTATTCAAACTGCAAACTGCTTTTATCACAAAGGAAACTATGCAATCTGCGTCATTGTATCGTAGGTAGGACCGACTAGCTAATTTCTGTGTAAACACTTGAAATACCTTTGAATTTCGCTTTTGATGTTGTATCAAAATTAGTTACATAAACTTTGACCCGTGCATCCCACACAGTAGCTAACTAAATTGCACGTTAAATTTAACAGGTTTAGTTAATAATTTCAATTTGGTAGTAAAATACAGGACAGGAAAATTAATGCTAAAAACTGGCTGCTGTGAGCAGCGTCTTCGGGAAAAAGGCAGACTGTCCCGTTTTAATATACGTTCATCTGCTATCTACAGCGTTGCTCAACTCACACATTTGACTAACCATTTATCTGCAGCACAAAAAAAACAAAAACACCGGAATAATTTTGGACAACATCCCCCGGCTCGTACAAAATGGATTTATTTGAAATTCTGATATCCATTTAAGCGAAACGGTATTGATCGGTATCAGTAAAAAAATACTTCGGTAGGCCGCAAAAACGATAACGAATTTGAATACTCGTGTCAACGATTTGCATATTTGAAGAGTGTAGACGACAATGGTGGCCGCGGGAAAGGACGCGGTTAGGGTCCGGCTACATTGCAACTGTCGCGGCTGTCGATGGGGATCCATGTGTTGTTGTCGTGGACTTTAGAGGGACTTCCTCTTACGCCGCTCGTGCTGATATATAGTGCTTTAGCAAAGGGAAATCACTCGCCAGATAGTGTCTTGTCTGGGAACGGCCGAGTTTTGATTGTTCTTGATCGAAACTTGATATATATGATATGTAGAAAGCTTCGCAGGCGTGATTCAAATTGTTGTGACGGTACTTTACGACGAGTAGTGAAATTTCTGTGCGACCTCGTGTTGGTTGTGATGTAGCCTGGCCCGTAAGCTGCCTGCTCGCGCTGTGGTCAATTATTTGTTTTCAATTAGAGTCTGGTAATAGCCGACGCCCGCACCGCTTCCCTTTATTATTTTAGTCGTTAAAAAAACAACTGGTCCGGCTCCGGAACTGTAACTGTTCCATCAGTGGCATGTTTCATTTGTATCGGTCTTGTTGCGCCGTTTTTGCACAGATATTGCTAGAGAGCCGTTTCAAGTTTTGACATCTATGGATACCTCGGACTGGGCTATAAGATTAATAAACGATAGAGGAATTTTAAGTTAAAAAAGAAATGTATTTGTAACACATATTTTTAACAAAATTTAGCTTTGTACACTTGTTTGTCATGTAAACTCTAACCATGGTCAAATCTTAAATGTGTACGTTCCTGTACTATTCTTGAAATTGTACCGAAAGTTGTCCCCTTTACGTATTAATATACGGTTTATATGTCTTAGCTAAAAATATTTATCAATCAGTTTAATGTATGTAATATTCAATTAACTAATTAGCTATGCATTATTCGACGTTATCCGTCCATTTAACGCATGATTAGCCGCTCGTGAATATTGTATAGATCTTTGATCACTTCATTTCCGGATTAATCTTAGTGTATTCCTCTGACGGCATTATAGTAATTGGCACGTGTGGCGAGTTTTCCCTGCCTTGTTAGCTCAGGGACTCGTCGCCCTTCAGTTTTGTACGGCTCTAGTTTCGGACAATAAGTAGTAATGGTAATAGTAATAGTTCCCCGATTTCGTTTTGGTACAGTATTCTATCTTTGTTGTTATTGATACTTATCCATGCTCGAAAACATGTTTTAATTCTTGTTTATACCTCTCATAAAACGAGCAAACGACAACGATTACAGAAAAACTACAGACAAAAGGCAACAATGTAAGTTTCCGTCAAGGTAGTGATTCAATTAAGTAGCCGATGCAATATATTTTCCATAATATATTCCGAAATAACTTGGAAAGTACTGAAAATAACAATGCGATAAACAGACATACAGTAAAGGGTCTCATCAAATGGACGAAACTCTAAAACCATGCATAAATGTCGAATGTCGTAATGTCGTGGAATTGCGTGTGGGCTGTGCATTCAGCTCACGCGCTCACATGGCCCTACGTGACTACTTGACTACGGCTGTGGGAGGGTTCACGTAAATGGATTTTAAACGGAATCCTTACCGGCGAAGTCGACGGAGAGAAAACCATCTATTGTTTACTGCCACGCTGGATTATGTCCAGTCTCCTAACGAAGAAGAGATAAACATCAAAGTGAATTCAACATTATATTACCCAGCATTAAAGTTTTTCGCCTCCAAACGAAAGTTAGTCAATTTAGTGATTATATAGTCACATATTTTTAAACAGAGGACCTGCTTCGTGGTCGACATTCAAATTCAAATTATTTACCAAAGTATATTCCTCCATAAGTTTTTGTCTAGGTTAGGATAGTTAAAAAGCTTTATTGAACGCTATATAGCGCCATCTATTATTTTAGGAAAGGAATCTAATCTCAGCGACGTCTAGGGTAGGGAACTTGTAGTACAATACTATTACGGAGAAAACTGAGCCTGTGCGAGGTTCGACTTATTTTATAAATTGAATTTATTTATAACCCATATTATGCATTAAATTTTGCATTGTGCATTTTTTTTCTTCTCCAAATAAAATTAAGTTATTTCTAAACTCATACTCATGCGTCCTGCCTGCCCTGCATTATTCTTATTGTAGTACTGAAAGTCGAAGCCTTCACATATTTTCCGACATGTATTAGATTATTAATCAAGAAAGAAAAGGTAACTAAAAAAGTGAACAGGCAATAAAGGTATTTATTTCTCATTGTCTTTTAGGTAGGCGAGGTATAATGTCGGTAAAGGTGTTCAAGTTGTATCGTTAGACGGTTGTAATTTGGCAGCAATGATTGATAGCGTGCCCCTCCAGTTGACTTAACAGATGGATCATCTAGGGCGCTGGCTGGCTGCCAGTGCTGCTACCTGACGGAGTAGATGAGTAAACTTTAATTTTCTTACCTATCATGCACCAAATTGTTTCTTTAAAGTGAGGCGAACCAATTGTTGAATATGTGAGACAATGGAATAATAGTTTTGATTTTTTTATTATATTAACTAAATGACTATTAAAAGAAGTAATGGTATTTTTTCCCTATGGTAGCGTCACTGTTTGTTGGTTCGTTAATTAATAGGTACTTCCGTTTTGGTTCATTGTTTGTTGTTGATGGGGGCATGTATGTAACAGTAGATAATCCTACGTCACGTCTTTGCTGACGAGGATGACGGTAAAGGGTTTCTACATGACAGTATCGTACAAGATGAAAGGTTGTCGACGCTGTACACCGAATTACTAACAACTGACTTAGCAACTGTCTTGACTGAGATGACAACGAGCTGTGTTACCTTGCATATTACAACATTGGAAACCGTCTGAAGACGAATCAAATGGCACCTTACATGTTGAAAACCGTCAAGCAATTCTGTTGTTATGTTAATCAGCTCAAGTGTAACACGATGACAAGTAGCGACGTAAACTTTTACAATGAAAAGCTCTCGACTCTCAAATTGGCATCGATGATTGATCGCTCCATGTTTCAAAGTACCACTTGAGAAGCGGTTCTGGTTGACAGATCACTCCGGGAGAGGGGCTTGGCGCCGCGCCATCCACCTGATGAGTCTATTACTAAATGGCAATTTAAAAACTGTTCACGCCACACCCACTTATCTGTTTTAAGTTACAGTGAAGTTGGCACGTTTTCTCATTGAAAATACATTTTCGATGCCAATTTGTTGCGCAAAGTGTTTCAAATTTACTGCTTTTCTTTTCAATTTCTGTATGTTAATAAATCTAAAAGTAAATTGTTTTAAAATGAAGCTAAGTTTTATAGAACTGAGTAGGTATAGTATCACATTGACAGAGACTTTATTCTAAATGCTCAAAGGTATTGAACGATTTAAGGTATTATTTTGAACTTTACGTCCATTAGAATCAATGTCACGAGAGATTAGACCGGACTTAATCTCCTTTAGAGATTTAAAGGTAAGTTATCTAATTTAATTGTGAACTCC
>LGAG01000306.1:437823-465875 GCA_001278395.1 Lerema accius | reverse complement strand
GAAGTAAGGATCATATCGAGATCGCCGTGTAAAAAACGCACTCGGTTAAAAGGACTTAAACGCCCACTAAAGGTATGTACGTTACATAATTATTTTCAATTGTTAAACACTATGTTAGTGGTTATGTTGTAATTGTTTTGTGTATTCATTGTGAGAGATCGTTCTACTCGTATGTGTGTTTTAAATTTATGACGATAACTAAGATCGAATACAAACCATGTAACGAAAAATTATTAACCTCTTCCGTTTTATTACGTTTTTTTTTCCTTTTCTCTGTTTACTTTACTTGTTCTTTTCTTGTTTCTAAACAATGTCATGTACCTAATATGCTAAGTAGGTACATGTACTAAATCTAACGCGTAAAAGTAAAGTGGATGTAACAACTGCGATCACAATTGTGTCAAATAACATACAGTACTAAATTAACTAACTTTATTAACTATTAGAGAACGATTACTTGGTGTGATCCGTGTAATTCCAGGGTGTTATGGAACGGAAAAAAAAATCATTAAGAACTCCGAGACATGGGTCCCGCGGCCGCAGTGGGACACCAGAACGGGATCAATCTCGCAGACGCGACAGGTCACGAATACGCGACGTGTCTCAGAGGCGCGACGTGTCGCAGAGGCGCGACGTGTCGCAGAGGCGCGACGTGTCGCAGAGGCGCGACGTGTCTCGGGAGCGCGACTTGTCGCGAAGGCGAGATATGTCGCAGAGGCGTCGCGTGTCGCGGATGCGCGACGTGTCACGGAGTCGTGGGATGACTCGTAGGCGCGACGTGTCGCGACAGCACGAAGTGTCGCGAGAACGCAGCGTTTCGTGTGGGCACGAGGCGTCGCGAGGCCGTGGAATTTTGCGGAGCATCGATCGTCGTGGGTCTCGAGAGCGAGGCGCGTCCAGCAGACGCGCTGTCCGGCGCAGTGCAGCACGCAGCAGCCGGGATGTTCCTCGCCCAGGAGGGGGCGACGCACAGCCGAGTCATCACGCGACTCACAATCAGGAGCAGCCAACCGTGTCGCATCATAGCAGTACTCCGGTAGCAGAAGCAACAGTAAGTGGTCTCAATGTTCAAAATAATATGGACTTAAATACAAATATTTTATTTTCGGCTTTTAAAGAACTCATTCAGACCATGAAATCAGATGGAGGTGGAGAGCGTTTCCCAGTTTTAAACGTCATTCCAGAGTTTGACCCCGCGAACCGAAATCAAACAATTGAAACCTGGTTGCTTAAAGTCAATCAGTGTTCTCAAATTTATAATTGGACTGAGAGACAAATAATTCATTACGCATTACCAAAACTAGTAGGACTAGCTCAAAAATGGTATGAAGGCTTACCTAGCCTTCTGTTTTCATGGGCTGAATGGCAAAATAAATTAAGGTTAGCGTTTCCGAGCGATGAGAATTATGGACAGTTATTGACAGACATGCTCGCCTGTAGGGCAAGATACGGTGAACCCTTGGAAGAATATTTTTACAAAAAAATGGCTCTCTTAAATCGGTGTGACATTAGTGGAAAACATGCGATAGATTGTATTTTGTTCGGAATTGAAGATAGATCTGTTAGAACTAGTGCAGAGGCAACTCAGTTTACAGAACCTGATAAATTACTAGTATATCTCAGAAATGTTAGAATGACGAAGAAATTAGATAAACCAAATCCATCCCCTCGGGCAAGCACGTCTGATCTTAGACAGTCAAAACTAACCACAAATAATCACAATGATTTGGATAATAAAATCGAGAGAAATTATAGATTGACAAAATGTTATAACTGTGGACAAAGCGGCCACCCTTATTTCAGATGCAAGCAACCAATCAAACAGTGTGTTAGTTGCCACAAAGTAGGACATTTATCTGACGATTGCCCTAGTAAGGCTGAAACTAAAAATAAAACAGTTTTGAGAATTTCCAAGGAACAGGATATAGATTCTAAATATTTCAAAAAGGCCACCGTAAATGGGTGTGATTTAGATTGCTTTATAGATTTCGGTAGTCAGTGTACCATGTTACGGGAATCTACAGCTAAGAACTTGGTAGAAACTTGGTCCGTATTAGAACTACCAATATTGAGGGGTTTTGGAGATAGTGTCGTCACTTGTTTAGGGAAGTCTAATGTTGATATAAGCGTTGACGAAGCGAAAGCTAATGTAGAAATATTAATCGTCCCTGATCATTTATTGCAAGTACCTCTGTTGGTTGGACAAACATTCACAGAGCAAGATCACGTCGTAGTTTATAAGACTAATGATCAACTTAAAATATTAGCAAAGGTTACACCAAGTGTACAACTTTTTAATAGTAATTCGATAAATGTGGTAGGGCTCACGGTAGTTGATTTCTACACTAAACCGGAATATTCGGGTGACTTATTAATTGAACCTAGTGTATGTCTGAATTCTCAAATTCAATACGAAATTTTTCAAAGTGTTATACATGTCACTGATGGACAAGGCACTATTGTAATAAGGGGTTTTAATAACGCATCTAAACTTTTGAAAGGTACTTTATTGGTTCGCGGTCTTCCCATTAATAAATTACAAGTTTTGAATGTAAGTAGAATTGAGCGTTGTCCCGATAAATCTGTAGTGACACTGATAGAAGCCGACATGCTTCATGTAGACGACAAAGTTGGAAACGAGAATGTTGACAAACTTGTACAGCTATTGAATAACTTTAGGGAGTGCTTTGCATTTTCACCACGGGAGTTAGGTTGTATGGCTAATACTGAGATGAGCATAACTCTGAATGATACCGCACCTGTCGTATATAGACCATACCGTTTGTCACACTCGGAGCGACACGTAGTTCGTGGAATGGTACAAGAGCTAGAAGATTCGGGAATCATTAGACCATCCTCATCAGATTATGCTTCCCCAATTGTGCTTGTACGTAAAAAGACCGGCGATTATCGTCTTTGTATCGACTTTAGAGCGCTTAACAAAAAGACTGTCAAGGAACATTATCCTTTACCCCGCATAGACGACCAATTAGACAACCTTTCCGGTCATAAATATTATACTACTTTGGACCTAGCCTCTGGCTATTATCAAATTCCCATGACAGAATCATCAAAACATTTAACGGCTTTTGTAACACCAGACGGTCATTACGAGTTTAATCGTATGCCGTTTGGACTTGTAAATGCACCGTCCACATTTCAGAGGGCAATCAATAATATTCTAGGAAACGCGAGATTTAAAAGGGCTTTCGCATATATGGACGACGTTATCATCCCATCTAAGACAATAGATGAGGGATTGCAAAATCTTTCTGATATATTAGAGATATTCCGTTCAGCTGGTATGACACTCAATTTGACGAAATGTAATTTCCTTAAACAGTCCATTGACTATTTAGGTTTTGAAGTTAGTGAGTGGGGGGTAAGACCTGGTAAAAAGAAAACTGAGGCTGTAGACAAATTTCCTAGGCCTACAGATCAACATACTGTTAGGCAATTTTTAGGATTGGCGAGTTTTTTCCGTAGATTTATTAAGGGATTTTCCATCATAGCTAAACCATTGACACAGCTCCTAAAAAGGGATGTTAAGTGGCAGTGGGGTAATGCAGAGGAATCTGCATTCGTTACTCTTCGTCAGGAATTAGTTAAGCGTCCCATTTTATCATTTTATAACCCCGAATACGAGACTCAATTACACACGGACGCATCCAAAGTCGGTATTGCTGGAATACTAATGCAAAGACCCAATAAAGATACTCCCTTTAGTGCAGTAGCATTTTACAGCAGACAGACGTCCCCAGAAGAATCGAAATTCACTTCTTATGACTTGGAAACGTTAGCCGTTGTGACTTCATTACAGCGATTTAGGGTATACTTGTTAGGAATTTCTTTTATAATAGTGACTGACTGTAATTCTCTCCGCGCAACTTTCGAGAAAAAGGATACTTTACTAAGAGTAGCCAGGTGGTGGAATATCATGCAGGAGTTCGATTTCCAAATTACTTATAAGCCTGGTACGGCCATGACTCACGTAGATGCGCTAAGTCGCAATCCCATATCAGAATTACATGTTCGTCAGATTGACACGGATTGGATCCTTACGGTACAACAAAACGATCCCGAATTACAGAGAATTGTATCTATACTAAACGACGACGAGAGCAACAAGGTTATAGAGATAAAAAATAATTTTGTAGTTAAAAGGGGAATGTTGTATAGAAAGACAGAACATGGCGATCGTTGGGTTGTGCCGAAAGGTGTCCGATGGCAAGTTTTAAAATCGAACCATGACGAGATTGGTCATTTCGGATTTGACAAAACCCTAGAAATAATTAAAAACAAATATTGGTTCGCTAAAATGAGAAGATTCATAGAAAAGTATGTTCGGTCTTGTTTAGAGTGTGCTCATACTAAAATCCCTTCAGGAAAGAAAGCTGGAATGCTACATCCAATACAGAAAATTGAACATCCATTCCATACTTTGCATATAGACCATTTGGGGCCTTTTGTAAAGAGCAAACATAATAATACTTACCTTTTACTAATTATTGATGCCTTTACTAAGTTTATTGTTCTCGTTCCAGTTAAAAGTACTAAATCGATTCATACTATTAAAGCCATGAAGAATTATTTTCACACATTTAGCGTGCCTAAACGTTTAATTTCCGATCGAGGAACGTCATTTACTTCTAAAAGTTTTCAAAATTTCGTAGATTCTTTAGGTATAAAACACATTAAAAACGCGGTAGCGACACCTCGAGCCAACGGTCAAATCGAAAGATATAATCGAACTGTTTTAGCTGCATTAACCGCAACTAACCATAGTAAACCTGAAAATGTATGGGATGAATGTGTTTCTGAAATTCAGTGGGGGCTCAATAATACTCTTAATAAAGGGACAGGTAAAAGCCCTGCACAAGCATTGTTTGGACTTGACTTAGTAAGTACTTCTAATTCTCTACTGCAACTTAGCGTCACGGATGAAACAGAAAATAGTCGTCTTACATTAGAGCAAACTAGAAAAGAAATAACTGATCACATTAATCAAACCCAAGAGAAACAGAAAGAATACTTCGACAGAGCTAGAAAGGTAGTTAAATTTAAAATAGGGGATCTAGTAAGAGTAGAAAGAGAAATTCCGTCAGTGGGTAAAAGTAGAAAGTTAGTCTCGAAACTTAGAGGTCCTTACCGGATTGTAGAGATCCTTGAAAATGATCGCTATGTAGTAGAAGATACACCACTGTCCAGAAAGGGAAACAGGAAATTCAGTGGCATCTTTTCCGTAGATAAAATTCATCCTTGGGTTGTCTTCACTAGATCAGAGTCGTATTCTTCTGATACATCAAATAATGATGACACAGACTACTAACTGTTTGGCTGGTTGAGTTGTTATTGTTTTGTACTACATTTATCGCATTGTTATATTTATAATTTATTGAATAATTGTGATGTTATTAATGATGAGAATGGTTAATATTTTAATTAAACAATGCAATCAATGAAATTTCGAAGATAGATAATATCAAGGATATGAATGAGTTCTTGATATTCTAATTTATACATTAAAGTTAATATGAGAGGCTTAACCAGGATATGTCTGAGGTTCTGGTTAAGACAAATATTAAGGATATGTATGAGGCCTCAATATTTTAGTGCAAAGAAGAGGCTTAATCAAGAATATGTATGAGGTCTTGGTTGAGACAAATATTAAGGATATGTATGAGGCCTTAATATTTTAGTGCAATCATTAAGAAGAGGCTTAATCAAGAATATGTACGAGGTCTTGGTTGAGACAAATATTAAGGATATGAAGGAGGCCTTAATATTTTATTGTAAAGTAGAGATTTAACAGAGAGTATATCTGAGGAGATATTTTTTTATTTTTATTTTAGCACTTATTTGTATAAGTCTAATGTTGTGAAGGTCGTAATTGACGTATTAATATAACTCACGAACAAAATAACTCTATATAATCATAATTTGAAATGTAATTAACCATTTAATTGTTTTCTTATTTTTTGTTCCCGAGACGGGAATTTCATCAGGATTGGCCGACTGTAAGAAAGTTATTTTCATATGAATGATTTACTAATATTATTATTATATTTTTTTGTTATTACTGGCCATACTTTAAAAATATTTCAATTTCCTAAATAATATAAAGTTTTAAGCGCGCGCACTACTACCGGTATTGTTTATCACTGTATACTTCCGTTTCCGGTTATAAGGTATATAAGATCGGATAGTAGCACGCGCGCTTACGACAGTCGTTTTTTAAGTTTAGAAGTGTGAAGACGTTGTCTAAGAACGTGTTATTGTGAAAAAGTACAAATAAATTGTTGTCGATATTTACTAAGTGTTTTACTTCTGACGAAGTGCTATACTTGGCTAAATTTCTTTTTTTTTAATATTTAAATATTATGCATGCATGGGTTAATTTGATGACTAGTTTTAAAATAATTTTAATTTTTCAGTCGATACTGGATATTATAGCTACAAAATCTCTGGTTCAGACAACGATGCAAATTAAAGCATCGCTGATACAATATTGTTAATGTTAGCAAAAGTAAGTTCCATTCGTACTCTAAATACAATTTGCATTTATTTGGCTTTCCTTTGACAATCATGAAATATATTCCAAGATGTGTTAGAGGTCGCAGCTGCCAGTGACGAAACAGACTTCGAATTTAGCTTCAATTTGTCACGTTCCCGAGCTGGGGTTCCAGATCAGGAACATTTTGGGTTCACTACAATTGACTACAGCGAAACAACATTATTGTTATAATGTCTGTTTTCTTTTGGTCATGGCATCTGCAACAGATAAATAAACAAACGAATGATTGTGTTTATTAATTAAATAAATCACTTTTAAAAAGTTGGGTACAATATGACTCGCTCTTTACCGTTTCCATATTTATGCAGCTTACGTCGGAGATGAGGTTAATAATATTTGGCGCAGCGCTACTACGTATTTAATCTTGACTTTTAAGTTTGGCTCTTCACTTACTGCATCTTGACTAAACAACTCTTTGGCCCCTAAATTATGTCAGAAAACAATATTTTAAGGTTTTATGCGTTATTTATGAGTATAATGTCAGTCATTTTGGTGAGGAATGTAGCTATTTTTTTAAGGGATCACAAATGAATTGTTTTTTTTTGACATTGCGTTCCATGTAAGCATATTATCTCTTTTTCCATTACCTAATCCCCTAAGCGTGATCGTGCGCGACACCCGCAGCGTATGTTACGCAGTCATCTGTATTCAGAGTGCGCTACTAAACAAAATATGCCGTACCAACCAGATTTGAGATGGAATGTCTATGGTTTAACTTTCGCCTCTTGTTTATTCATGATCTGAATTCAGCCAGCGCCACAGTGCGTATTGAAGAAAAAGATAATTGAAACAATTATAGGTAGAGTTAACTATTGAAATTGAATGTTACAATTATCTATGTTAGCTTGCTCTTAGCTAAATAATAATTACTTCCTTAAAAAGCTGGTTTGACTCTTAGAGTACATTCTTAATGTAAAGTTCTTAAAAATCTAATCGTTACTGTTTTTTTCGTGATAACTAATCGTATTCTTCAAAAGTGTTTTAAGTAAATTAATGTCACTATTGAGCAATCATTATGTAGCGAATAAGATTGATTATGTAGCGTCAAACAAAACATGTCAATTAGGTTATACATTTCATTAACGCATCTACGAACTACGCATTTAGATTCTACGGTCGACGCTTTGCTGAAATGCGACCCAATTCTATAAATAGCCTGATGTCCGCAAACTAGGGCGTGGGAAGCTGCGGCTTAAATGCACTTGTGCAAGAAAAATGTACTCGCTTCCAGTAAATTATTATTTACCAAAATACACCGCGCTTAATTTATGTTTCCATTAATTTGTTATCTGTAAATTAAAGTACCTACTCGTAAGTAAATAAACCTTTACCCGTTGTTGTCTACTATAGTTCATTAATTAATACTGGAATGCAAATTACTGTAGTAGTATTGTTTATTATGTCCGTAGCAGCGTTGCCGCCAAAAGCGAGACGTCCCGATTTTTTTTAATGAAAAATTAGATGTCCCGCGCGGGACATGACATGTCCCGCTTTTTGAGGATTATAAAACTATTTCACTTTAATTAATTTTAACTTAATACCTAACGTAACGACCAAAATCAAGCACCTATTTTAGCAAATATTTACTATGTCCTGCTTTTGACTTAAGAATCCCGCATTTTTCACAAAAAATAGTCGCGATTTGCTTAAAAAAATACTGCCGACGTTGGTTCGCAGATAGACTGCTCTAATCTTGATTCAAATAAAGACTATTAATGTTGATTTTCTCTCGTATCCTAGCCAAATAAACTAGGACAGCATAAACTACTAAGATAAGGACGTCACATAGTCATTGTGAATGTAATAGCTGCACGCTCAATGGCCGCCAAAACTCATTTATGTCACACGATGATACAGCCGCGGTGAACTAGCGAATGTAAATTTGAATTCATAGCGACAAAGCATCAGCTTTTTCACAACATACTAGCCATTAAGCCGACTTGACACACGAATTAAACCAGCCGTTTGCAGGTCGTGATATATTGCTCATTTTGTTTGTCGGGTTATTTTGTTTGTGTGCTAAATTATTGCGAGTATTCTAAAAGTGAGATGTAGAGCCAAGCCTCGCTTTGTATACGATCAAAGGTAAGCTCGGTCTATTCATAGTTGGCTCCTCGACACGTGAAGTCTAAGCTGAAATTCCAAGAAAAAAATAAGGCACTAAAACCTTCATGTCGGTAGGTAGAAATCCTCAACCTCTATACAGGTAATAGTCCTTGCTCAAAATAACCATTAGCGTATTTTTTGCTACAATATTTGAAACTGCGTCAAGGCGTAAAGAATTGGGAATCGTTTTCCAAATACGATGTCCATGTTTAGGGACCGACACTCTGATAAACCTACGCGACAGCCCTTTAGTTATTGACGTTGGCATAATGAATGAACGTCGTGGGGCTAGTGTACACGTAAGCTACGTGTGTCCTATATTTAGACGTATCACGTCTTGTAGTATGCTATCGGTTCATTTAAATGTAAATGAGCGTGCGATGATTATCTCTGCGGACCACGCGGCGTCACCTCGACATTGAGCAGCGCAGAGCAGCGTGGCGAGGTGGCGCCACTGTCTTCATACTCGCTGTGTTAATTAAACTAGCCTCATATAATCTAGGGAATAATAGTTCTGGAACATATTTTAAATACCTTTTTCATTTATATCATCTGCTCATTTCTTTATGAAGTTTTCAAATATTATATGTTAATTTATAGTTTTAATTACTTGCAACTTCAACGATGTTGTTTACTCGATGTTGCATATTTACCACCGTACTCTTTTAATATAACGTTCTTCCTTGAAACTAGCCGCTTCTTTCAAGTTAATTGTCAAAGGCAAACTTTAAACGCGTCAAAAGAAGGCATAATAAGCAAGATATCAAATTTTGCCGCAATATAAATTCGATAAGGGCTTAGCCTGTTTATATTCTTCTCTCAGTGTTGTAAGCTTAAGGCTGTAAAAAGTTTATCAAAATGAAAGTGAAATAACGTTAGTGTATAAGTTGCGCAACTTTCCCGACCTTCTCAAGGCATTCTCGCTGTTCTGGCTCGTTGAATACATGTACAGATAACAAATCTCAGTACATGTATAGTATACGGAGTCGTTGGTACGTAAGACGAATCGATACGCGAGTGGAAGGACGACCTTCCTTTCTGTTGGCAACTCGCCAGCGCCTGGTCAAGGTTCTCAACCCATCTTCCATTTAGAGGATAGCAACCCTTGGATATCTTAGAAGTAAATTATCACTTAAGCTAAGCCTCCACTAACGGCTTAGCGATGTAATTATAGTCCAACCAATGGCACTAGGCTGGTATAGATATGTCTACTATTTCAACCTATACTTTGTTAATGTAGTTTCGATATTACACTTATTTATTAAAGCTCTATACTGATAATCATGAAGTATAATAATAAAACAGTTTGAGCAGTAAAGTTACGAGTACATACGCGGATTTAGTGGCATGGTTATGTAAGTCTAGTTTCATTAGAGATAGGCTGTAATAAATTGGCTACTATCTTCGACCTGAAAGATTTAAGAACCAGTTATCTAATTGCAGTAAAATGTCTCAACTTCTTCCCATAGACAATTGAAAAGTAATGTGTACTTGTAGTTGAGTATAGTGACAATCGCATGTTTATACTAGTAGGAAACAGTGCGTTGTTTGCAACTATTGTAGGTAACGAGTACCAGACCATCCCGAATCAATACTCCAGTAGGAAGGATGACCTTCTGAGAGTTGGCACGTCGCCAGCTCTTGGTCAAGGTCCTTACACGCTCTCTACACGAGGATATCGCACTTTCACAGTAAGTTATGACGAAAACTTTGCCCATTAATAGTCCGCTTTATTATTTATATGGTGTTTTAGTTTAATTGCTTGGGGAGCTATTTCTGGTTGCTGAATGTTTTGTGAGTAACAATTAACTTCGAATGTTATAAAATTACAACTAAATATACACGCTATTAATGTATAGCAATCAGTTTCACGATAGTTTAAGTTTCTTGGTATTTTAGTAATACATTAAATTAGAAGATGGCAGAACTATACCGTCTGTGTAGTTCCATTCGTCTGTAGCTAGAATACAACTAAACTTGCTAATTATTCCGTGAAGCAAATTGCTTCAAGCAATCCCTTGTTTGGACTTGAAGGGTGTTGGAGCTAGCGACGCATATAAATAGCTCGTTTTTTAAGAGTTCCCGAGAGAAACAATGCAAGATTACTTGATGTGCAAGGACTGCAGTGGCCTCTTGTTAGTCCAATGAATAGTATGTATTTAAACACTTAATTTTAATCTAGTATTCTGCTATATGTACTAATCGAATTGAGGGGTGTATTTCTTATTGTACTTCCCGCGATTTGTGCTTGGAAATCTAGTTTTCAGTATCAACAAAAGAAATGCCAGCTTTGATTCAATTAGTTTCGAAAGAATAAAAGTGAAGCAAAAAAACGAATCGCGCCGTAATCTATCCCATCGGTAGGAAAAGTCGGGCGTTTATGAAATCGAGTCTTAATTGGAAATCAGTGACCCAAAGCGAGCAGGGACCGAGGGAAGGGGTGCGCCGGAGCCGCCGGAGCGGTCCGATGCCTCAAAGTTAATACGTGGAAGTTCAATAAGACAAGATTCGTTAATGGAATTAGTTTTGACGCTAATGCGATCGAATTTCGGCGTTTCGGTTTGGTCGCTTCAACTGTAATCCATTAGGACTATGTTTTATCGGGGTATAAATGTTTTTATTCATTACTGTTCCTCAATTTCATTTGAAGTACTATTAAAAAGTACAATTCGAATTTGTTTTTCTTTATGGCCATAGTTTTTTTTTTAAATAAAACTTTAGATGTATGTCATGCTAAAACGTGTAAAGTACTTAAACAAAAAAACGATAATGCTTACAGATATTTCTTTAGACTAGTCTGATATTCACTTTCAAATCATGCGAATGTATATGTATTACAGTACTTTGTAACTGCGTACAGCATACAGTATGCGGTAACAAACGGTGACATTTCATTTATTATGTGCAGTTGGTCCGCCGTTTGTCGGGTGTTTGTGAGCGGCCGTATCGCAGGCTCGCTATGATTCGCCAATTAAATCCCAATCGAAGCAATCAAATGCCTCTCTCGCATAACGGAGTCACTTTGATTAATTGATTGGACCGAGCTCACAGTGACCTGCGGCCGGTAGCTCGTTATTTAACAGAATGGCTACTTACTATATTTAATTATGTAAAATTTACTAACCTCAATATAACTTAAGAAAAAGATATAGATAAGTTTGTCTATACATGACTTGTGCACTGAGTAATTTCTGGATATTATAAAACTTCAATAATAGGCATTTGTGGAGTTAGAAATCATATAGATTTACACTGCATTAAGTACACCTTTTCGTAGTCCTATTATACCTATACTTTTATGTGAGGATATAAGTTCTCATAGATACTTGAGTGACGGCGAATTTTAATTTTAAAGTACATTAATTGAATGTTTGTTTTGTAACGTTGAATGCCTTCGAAAAACAACTACATGTACTCATATAACAATGTATACAGCGTCCTCTATCGGGGCCGTGTCCATTTGTCGACCGACTGTTGCGGTCGTCGTGTAACGAACGATATACAGTTATACGTTCACAGAGCTCCATGTCAACTATAATTTAGTTAAGTGTTCGTCCTTCTTCACTTTGTTTGTTGAGAAATTGCGTACGTTATAGCACGCGTTTTAGACGATTTTTGGCGTATGTCGAGGTAATATCTAAATGTTGTTGACGCATATTTTTTCATGTTTTGGATAATATAACAGGGTATAGTGAATTAGAGATATTTTTTGTTAGTCCAAATTGCTGATAGACGTATGTATTTTACAAAATAATGTTTCTGTAAAGAGTGTTACTTTACTGCAGAATGCCTTTGTTTCGTTTCGATATCCACAATTTTCTTACAACGCCTCCCCACGGCAACATATATTACGTATTTCGTGTAAATTTATGTCCAGTGTGTAACGTTTGGACCTTGCTCACGTTCCACCTCTATATTCTTAATTGCTTCGTGTCTACAACACCGCTACGTCGTAGGCGAATGCTACGAGGCTCTACGGTGACGAACGGTTTAGTGCTTTGGTTATTAGGTGTTGTCTTTTGTGTTTTTACGAGCAATTCTATGTTATATGTAGGGGATTTTTGGAAGGATACCTCTTCTTTTGTTTTTCCTTTATAACATAGTAAGGAGTAAGTGATATCATCTAGCCTTCTTAACAAGATTTTATTGTTATCATAGCCATTACAGACAGATTATTTATCAATAGACCGCACTTAACCTAGAGGTAGTGAATAAACAATATTGCACTCGGGGACTATAATTTCTTTATTTATGTTGGGTTCGCAGCGATGAATAAGCTACTTGTAAAGCATTACATAACTATGTTTAATACTTTAATAGAGCACCCACTACAGTTATGAAATACGGAGCTATTCGACGAGACTGAACTCAGTCTACATTCAGTTTGAGTTACAGCGAACCGCATTTATTCATCTCACGGGATCCTAATGTGTAGTTTTGAACCGCATTTTATGTCCAAATAGTCTACTTACTATAAATTTTGTGTTTCGATGACTTTATTGGTATACAGACGGTAGAACATTCGTCTGAATCCACCCTCACACTAGAAGTTATCTGCTAACTACAGAGATGCAGTTTTCCTATTACACTTTCAAATAAGGTGGTCCATCGCACCGTATCGCCCACACAATGCAGTTAAGAATATATTTTCGACTTAACTTTACGTCATCATTTGCGAACGAAATGAGTTTTGTATGAGCCACCTAAATCTTTTGCCACCTGTTCTGGCGTGGGCTCTATTGCCCGTTTTATACTACCACTGCTGACTGTGAAAACTATAAATTAACTACCCTATAAAAATATTACCCTATTCCGCTTGAGAATACTTTAACTGATTTAGGTGCCTGATTTTCTAATGTTTTTGAAAATGTTGCGATGACAAAAGTTATTCGATATAGATGGTAAGATAGTTGAATTAATCTGTTGCTGAGGACCAAGGGATATTAGGTCACTTTGTTTTATAATTATTAATGAACTCACGTTTCCTGGATCACTAATTACCAGATGAACCATCCTTTATGTTCATCTTTACCCGCAGTGTAACGGCATTTTTAATACAGTTGAAACTCGAATTACAAAACGACGCGGATTAGTATTAGTGGCACTTAGGCTCTCAGATAAGCGTGCGTACTAGATAATAGCATGTAATGGAGCGTAATTACCTAGTACATCAACATCCCATTTGCACGACTACATTTTTATGACGTAAGAGAGAAGACATTATTCAAGCAACGAACAAGTTTTGGCTCTTCGTTTAATTCATGTTTTGTCGGTTTTGTTTTTGTGTTGTAGTAACTAGAACTTTTTATTTTGTGTATGTTGCTAAAAAATCCGCAAACATGTTTAAAAATTAGACAGGAAAAAAATCAATTGTCTGACAATATCTTATACAACCGGGTCCTTGAATTAGTCTATCCTATCTACCCTGTCTTAAATGGTAATCATTTAAACAAAATGCAGGCCGAATACCTTGTAAGTTATTTAGTGAATTAAAATCTTAAAACAATATTTATTTATTTATGAATTATCCTTTTTTCGGGATAAAAACTTGAGTAAAAATATTTAATACGAGTATAAATGAGCTTTCGAGAATTGAATAAATTAGGTTAATCATTACAGTATAACGTAATATATCTCATACATAACGGATATATCTTTAAGGAGCACGGCGGTTGGCTCGTCGTAGTGTAGTGACATGGACAACAGGATCAACATGTCCGGCCTGCGTTACTCGATCCCCTTTTATTGTTGCTGCCACTGGATTACCCGGTCGATGTCAGGATACAATATAGCCTTTTATCTTTATCGTGACTGTTATCATGCGTAAAACATTTTAAACATCAACCCATTTAATCGTAGACGATGAATTGCTAATTTGACAGCATTTAATTTTTAAGAAAGGTACTATAATTTGGCATTCAATGGATTTTATGTATGTATTACTTTAGTAATTTCCAGTAGCTTTTTATTCCTGTGTTTAAGAAATACATTGCTGGATTACTAATAAAAGGAGGCAGAAACTTAATTTAGTATAAATTATATACTTGTAGTTGGTCTCTCGAATTTTCTTATCTAAAGTGCACAATGATCGTAAAACTTTACGCCTGAAAATATTTTTTAAGATAATATCTCAAGCATAATGAAAATTTCTAACGTGAATATTCTATCATGTCTCATTTTTATACTGCGGCTTATGACGTTATAAAACAGAATGTCCCGCGCGGATATTGAAGTGTCAAGAATGATCGATATCTAAATCTAATGCTCTAATACCTTGATACTGGATTCGTCGACACTAATGTGCTGTTTTTTATTTATTAATTATCCTCGCAAGTTTCCACCGTTCGTCCTGTTTATTTATTACCGTCTTTAGTACGTTTCGCTACCTAATCATATAAATGGTCTTGTGTATGTGAATGTGTAAAATGGCGGTCGTTTCATTTGCCCGGGCCAGGTTGGGCGACAAATAAAAGGTTATCGTTCCGCACATTACGCCGTTGGAAAATGAGTTTATCTTTCTAATTTCATTTCACTGTAACGACAGAATCAGAATACGCGTAGTTAATTAACTCAAATTAGTTTAGCAGTTAAGTGACGTAACTAAAGCAATTTCTACTTATTACTTTTGTAACCAAACTTGCTATCACGACCGTTAACAGTTATGTAAGTGTAAACCAAAATAATAGTTGTTAAGACCTTAGCTAATTGCAATGTGTCATTTTATTTGTTTATATGACTTTTGACACTAAAAAAAGCCCTTACAATGATGTGTAGATTTTCTTACTGTGCATTTCTTTAAGTGATTATTTATTCCGTTTAAAATTTATAAACTTAACATTTGAAAGTTTAACTTAATTGAATGGAACTGTACGTTAATTTTTAGATGGCATGACAAAGGTGCCTGCGTGTTATTTTTGTTTAATTTAGGCGAACATCACGGCTATCGCTAATTGGTCTCGTGTTATCCGCGTCTATTAAAATCGGCCCCTTGTTGGGCGCCAGTTGTGTACATCAAAATTCATATTCGAATATAACACGACTAGTTTTTCAGTTACCATGTTGTCTATGCATTGAATGCTACCGGTCGAGTTCCCCCGGTATCGACAAACATCACCCCTGGGCACGTCAATACAATTTTCATTTCGTTCCCGTTCCCCTGCACTCAGCTTGATTTGAGTTATAATTCCCAAAAGCGACACTGCCCAGCTCTACGTGATCCTAATATTTCATAAGTATTCTTATAATATCTACAGAGATCTTTCCAAGTGCTTCTTACTTCAGTTATTTTTTTCAGTATAGTTCCTTCTGCTCTTCGAAAGAGTATGCTATAACTGTTGATGAATTCAAGTGTACAATTAATTTTACCCAGTCGGACTAAGTAATATTTTTTTAAAAGTCCGAAAAATTCGTGTTAAACATTTTAGATCTATTACCATTTGCAATTTAAATCAAAGGGCATAAAAATCGTTTTGTTTCTTTTAAACTAAAAATATCTGCTACAGTAATTTGTGCAAAGACATAAAAACAAGTATTATATAAAACTTGACCAACTTTCAATGTGATGTAATATTAATACTAATATCGTAGCAATAATACAGTTCACGTCGTGTTTAATATTGCAGGCATATCTAACAATGTTCCTCGCCGCTTGAGTAGGCAAGTTGCCTGCCAAGTTCGTGTGTTAGCTCAGTTCAAGGGCGAACTGTACTATTTATAGATTAATTCTATCTTGGCATTATTAGCCTTTGGTTTGTGTTGTGGACGTTTGCCCCGAAATAACTGTAACTAAAACTTCAATATTGTTGTTCAATAGACCGTTTCCCAAAAATACATTAGGAGGAAATATATGATGAAGTTAAACTGAACGAAAGGCCAATTTTGATATTAAATAGAAGTGGGGAATTTCAACGATCATGAACACTATCTAACCGACTCTTCATCACGATTCGTATCTACACAAACAGCGTTCACTTACACTTGTTTCACTAGTTCGCCTCAAGAAAAATTGTGTACATACTTATATGTATAACGTACGTTAGATTAGGTTAAAAGTGTTAAAAAATAAATAAAAAACAAATAGGGATCAAACTTGCCAGGTGTATTTTACTGATCATTTAAGCCTACCACGTCATGATAATTAATTTTAAAAGTACCACATAGATCAAGCTCACGATACAAGCTAAAGTTAGTGGTTTTCGTGACCAGAGGAATATAGCAGTGAAGCGTGGAAGGTAGAATGCTAATTGAGGAAGTTTAGAGGTTAAAGTCATTCAAGGCGGTGGAAAGAATACCTGTTGGTTAGGAAAAATTTTAACAAGTAAGTTTACGTTTAAGTATACTTTGTTCCTCTGGCCTCAGGATTACACTTTAGAAATTGAGGATTCTGTTCAAAACGAGATCTTCAGGTATAAGTTTTGCAGTTATTTTCTCCTGAAAACTCTATTCAGTGAGATGTGAATAACAAACTCGTGTTACGAAAATATGAACGAACATAATAACAAGTGCTAGCTTATAGTGAAGGCGCAAGTAATGTTGCCCTGTAATTTAAAACAGTCAACGCGTTTCCCATTACGCACAGCCTTCACCGAGAAAGGTTTCAAAATTAAGCCAGTAAAGAAAAAAAATGGATTCAGATTTGTTAACAACTTTATCTTATTTGATACTCGTACATGGTAACGATTGCATTTAAACACTTTCATCTCCTGATAGATAGTTTTCATCAGCCTATTGCACAATAATGAGGAATCGTACGGTATTGTTTGATTTAATATCATATACAATTATCTATCGCCTACTAAACTATCGAATAGATTGTACCTTTACTACCCACTCGGCACGTGGGCCTGATAAATATTAATAATAGCATCGAAAATATATCCGGTTTCACCAACACCATTGGATCTATATTCGGCACTATGACGTGCAAATGACAAGATACAATCCAAGATAATATCCAGGACACGTTGACGTACTACTGACGTTTATTGCGTAATGTGTAATGTAAATCCCGGAAGGTTTATAAAACATGATACCGTCCCATTCATATTATAATGTATATAAAGCTGTATCAATTATTTTCGACTTGTTATGTGCATTTATAACGTAATGCATCGAATGAGACAGATTAAATAAATCAGTAAATAAGATTATTTAAATGCAAGGTGTAACAATAGCTCTAGAATTCCCTGTGTCCGGCATATGTCTAGATATGTCAATTATTTGAACACCTAAGAATATACGCTAGGTATTACCTAAAATCGAATCAGATCCAATTTTCTCTACACTGTCAGGACATTCTAGAGAATTACGGATAAACGAGGTCATGAAAATTAGTGTCCTGAATGTGTGTAAAAAATTCAGTTCGTGGTCTAGTTAAGAGTGTTCCGAGTGTCTCCCGCGGGATGAACACTAAATTTGGAGATGTCGGCCGCTGATGTAGGTCACTTCAACTCGCCATATTGACAACTTATATTGCGGGTCAATATCTCAGATACTTCGTATCCAAGGAAATTAATTTGTTCGCGGAAAATACCTTAATTTAGCTCACTTTGGGATTTGTGTTAACATATTAGTTGACAATATATTTTAGGTGCTTTTGATAGCTGTTGAAATTAATGAACACTTTACGGTAGATACAACATGCCAAAGAGGGAAGTATGAAGCGTGTAGAAAGTCTTATAAATCCTATTGTTACGTGTATCTACTTCTATGTTCCTGTGTTATTGTAAAGGAACGTGAATTTATAATTCTCAGCTAATTGTAATAGTAAATTTCAATTATAACTACAACTCTACCTCAATTTCTGGTTACCAACACAATCATATATCTGGTCCTCTGTGCGTGCCTTGAATAAGGCAGAACGTTATTAAAATATTTACTGATTTGTTTCAGGTAAGCTGAATCCCGCTTATTGAACACTAATCAAATATTTGGTAAGTACGAACCTAAGAGGCGATAAAAGGAATTTGCAACGTGAAAAATCGTTGGGTAGGTAACGTAAGTTTAGCGATAAATGTTTACGAGTTTATTACAATCCAGGGATCACATCTAAATTTTATCGACGAACTAAACTATAACATGGTCAGGAAATTATTATGTGTTTTATAATAAACTAGTGGACCCGCCCTCGCTTCGCTTCGGGAAACCTACGCCGAAACGAAAGTAAAGAAAAGTATCCTAAGTTACTCCTTGATACATCAGCTGTCTGCCAGTGAAAGTCCCGTCAAGATAGGTCCAGCCGTTTCAGAGATTAGCCGGATCAAATAGACAGACAGACAGACAGACAAAAAATTTTTTAAATGTCATTTCGGTATGTGTATCGTGTATACATACGTATGCATTTAGTAAAAAGCGGTTATTTTAATATTACAAACAGACACTTCAATTTTATTTAGTAGTATAGATATAGATTGATTGATTGATGATGATTGATTGATTAATTTTTTTTTGCATTTTTTTGTATTTTAGATCCTCAATGTTAATTCAAAGCTAGCTACCCGCCCGCGCTTCACTTTTCAAGTGAAGTTTCAAGTTTAGGTATTTTTGGTTCAAAGTTTCTTCCCTGTTTTGTACCCTTTGTAGAGCGAAATTGAAACCTCTGTGAAATAATATTGTAAAGAGTATGTTGAGGAAGTTATATTCTCAAAACCACGTTGATATCAATCATGAGTCGCCCGTGAACGATCTTTGAAAAACTCAAATTTTGTACATTCTTTTCACTTTTTTTATTTTCTTGATCAAATATCGAAAAACTGGGAGACACGTATTCATTTAATTTAAGTAAGGGATATTTGTTATAAATTTGAAACCAATCGGTTGATATTTAAAAAAAATCCATACAAACTTTCGTTGCTTTTTCCAGGAAAACTATAATATTTTCCGGAAAAAAATATAACCTAGTTTAAGCCCAGACTTAACAGCTATAGAACAAAAAAAGTTTTATTCAAATCCGTTGGGTAGTTTCGGAGATTAGCGTGTACAAACAGACAAACAGACAGACAAACAGACATACAAAAATTTTAAAAATTGTAGATTCGTACTCAGTTACTGTTTTTGAGTCACTCTAGATTAGTTTTTTGTAAATATACTCAATGTACAGACAAATTTATTTTACTGTTTTATTATAGTATAGATATGAGTATTGCATTGTAGTACAAGTAAGTAATTCGACATATTATTTTGCGCAAAGATTCAGGTCGCCTCCGTGATTACCCTGCGTTCAAATATTTCCAGACTTGGTATTGATAAAGTAAGTTTCTAACTTTCAATATACTCGTATAAGAAATTTGTTTCTAGTGCCATGAACCCACAAGATTGATGCGAACACATCCAAATGCTTCATTATTGCGCATTGTTTGTTAAAAATATATTTGTTACTATTCGCGCAAGTCGCAAAATTTTCTATCTTGTAGCTGCTGAACTCCATACACCGCTGGCCCACATGTCGAATAGAATCTAATTGCGGGGAAAATGTAAATTAGCTTCGCAGTTGCAACCGCGGCTGCTACAATATTGGCGATGTTCATGCTGTATGTGTGGTGAATATCAAAATGTTGGGCCTGTATGGAATATATATCTTGCAGTTTTAAAATGTACACTGTGTTCAATTAGTTCCGCTTCAATTATAGGTTTTATTTTTCAGTGAAAATAACGAATCGTTTTATGTAGATCATTTCAAACTATGTTTTGTGGAAAAAAAATGGGAAATGTAAGGAATACAGAAGAAAACTTCATTAGTAGTGAAGCTGGGAGTCCCGTAGCAGATCGTGGCCGCTAGAGGGCAGGAGGGAATCGATTATTTTCGACAAAGGTCCGCTGATGAATGGCTCGGTTTAAACTGTGCACTAACGGCGACCAGCGATTACGTTATAAAATAAAGTTTACATATATTCATTTCAATAATATAATAAGAACAATTGTTTCCAAATTTTGTTATACAATTGAAACAGCTCAGTGAGATATCGCAATCGATAAACAATTGAAAACTGATATTTATATTTATCACATAATATTTACGTGATTTCGATTACGACTACGATTATTATACAACATCAGAAGTCGTACCTTAAATGACTCGAATATTGGATTTAGATATTTTTTTAAATATTTATCGCCTTTAAAAGTTCTATGTGTACCGTCATTGTCAGTAAAACAGCTCAGAACCTCTAAATTTCGCCAGCTGTTAGAACGAATCTGTTCTCGATGTAAATTTATCCGAAAGTTATGGACAGGTCGGCCGCCTGGTGACTACATTTCTTTAATGAAAGAACGTAATTCACCTGATCTCCATCCAGATTGTAGGATGCTCGGTCGACCTTCGTTTTTAATTTATTGTTAGGTTTCAGTATTTATATATTACGAAAAAAACACACATTTGATTGTAAAAATACTAAATCGTTATGTTCGTTATCTCATCGAATATGCATTTTTATTAACTTATTACATAACTTACTATGTGCATTTTTAGGTTGCTTAAAAGATAATGAAGAATACAAGTTTGTTTTTTTTCATCGTTTTTGTATTTGAGACGGCCTGTAACGTTGCCCTTGTCTATTGAGGACGGGGACTACTTACATTGCTATCAAATGGTCTAATATCTAACCATTCTGGTTTTATAAAGGACATATAAAAAGATCGTATGTATTTATATATTTATCTAAGTTATTGTGTAGCGGAAGCACAGATCATAAAGTAGAAATCGTGGCCGTGTGTAGCAATGCGTAGCGATGTCGTAGGCGTATACCCGTAGACTTTCGTAGCGACTCTACGGATTCCTTTGCTACGCCGATTCTTCACTTATACGAGATAAGAATTGTAATGGAATTTTGTCTCAAATAGATTTGTTGCTGAGATAACAGTAAACACATTAGAACTTAGTTGAACAGTTTCTATTGTATTTGAATAGTAAATTGCTTTTAAATGAATTGTAAACAACAAAGGGCATATTTATTCTTCGAGGAAAGATTTTCAGTAATATTCAACAATATCTTGCTTAAATATTAATAAAAAGCTATTGTTCGTTTGGAGCACGTCCCGAATTATTCATGCGTTCGGCTCCTGTTTACCTTTCGCGGATAACAACTCGCCCAAGGTCGACTCAATAACACGATCACGTTGCTATTTTTGTTGACTGTTTTATATAATACTTCACTGTTGTTTTAGGTTGGCTTCAAATTAACATTATTTTGTATAAGAAAATAAGCCAATGTTTACTCAGCGATTTATCCAGTGGGATTTTTTTCGGACCTTTAAGCTTGGACTAAACTCTTTCCTTTTTTTCCCGTTTCGACCTTGTGTTCCATTTGTTTTGTGATGTCTTTCATTTGGTTCTTTTTTATAAACAGGGATAGCTGGTAGGGAGTGGGGAGTAGAGAATAGTCCTTGATTTTTCAGTAGTAACATTCAAATTCTGATAAGTCATTGACCAAGTCCTTGACCTTGATTAAGATGAGATTAAATCATATCAATCAGGTTACAATCAGGCGCGTCTTGCCGTCTATTTGAAGGTCTTGTTACATAATGATTCTCCGCAAAATCAAAATTAACTCGACGTAGAAACAGATGTATCTGATGACAAATATTAAGCGGGGAAATGGATTTCTGACTCCATTTCCGGCGGCGACGCACACACGCACAGAATTACGTAACTAAATATTGTAATATAATATTATAGTCGTCTGCGATACTTACCATTAACATAAGTCTTGTTCGTTTATTAGCAGTGCGTTTATTAGTAATATTCGATTGATGGAATTAATTGATCCTTAAAGAGATCGACCGTACAAGAACATGTGTGTAAATAAAAGTTGTTGATAGCAACAGACGACAATTTTCCTTTAATATTTAGGTTACATCAGTGCGTATGTACGGCGCGGCCGGAAATGGAGACACAAATCCATTTCAGCTCTTATCTTTAAGTAGATGTTGTTGTTCTATTTTAGTCTCGTGTGTTTATATCTTGTACAAACTTGGAATACCACTATCGTGATACTCGTAATCTCATTAGTTCCATGAACTTAGCCCTCTTTCTCACGCCACCAGATCGCAATAGCCGATTAAAAGCCGATTAATATTCAGCGGCAAAAGATTAAGGTAATAAAACGATATTAATAACGGCTCACGAGGCGACGCCACCTTCGGGAACACTGTTTGCATCAGTAATACGATGGTAAACGACCAGCGCGCAGCCGCTGCAGCTGCACGGAACCAATTAACGGCCCATAATAGATCTTACGCTGAACCCCCGCGACTATCGATAATTAACGATTGAACACACGCGCTTCATCACGTTGTTCATTAGTAATCCAAGCCCTTCATGTTAATTGCTTCCAATTACAACCGAAATTAAACGGTGTTAGTTTCATATTAAACTGCGGATTACGATACTCACAGACCAAAAAATATATAGACGCAGTCTTCGGAACAAAGAAGCGTAGTAGGGAAATGAATGATACAGGTAATATGCCAACAGATATTTATAATGTTACAAGTTTTCTTTCAAATAAATCTTAAAGGTGGAGTTTTCGGATTTTTATTAATATAATCCTATGTTATAGATGTTTGGATATTTTTATATTTGGATGTTTGGATGTTTGTCCCTCCTTCACGGTCTAACCGTTGAACGGATTAAGCTGAAACTTGGTACACAGATAGGTTGCATCCAGGAATAGGACATAGGATACATTTTATCCCGATTATAGGTTCCCTTGGGACGGAATCAATATTTTCTTTATCGACTTTTCCGCGGGCGGAGCCGCGGGCATCGTCTAGTTTTAAGATAAAGATACACGAGTCGTGAATATTCATTTGATATTGTAAACGAACTTTGGTAACTTGACTCAAACTTTGTTACTTTTCAAAGGGCGGGCGAAGCCTTCGGCGTCGAAAGTTAAAAGGTTTCTATATGTCTTATTAATTTAAGACTTGTATATTCTTTGGTTGTGTCGAAAAGTGTAAAAGAAATGGGGGCACATTTATGTTAAAAAACGGCCAAGTAATTTCAATGTACCTATATATGAATGATTATTTACAATTGTTTTTCATCCATCCGTCAATTATGACGTCACAGGACCTTGTAACTTCTGCAAGTTCCTAAGGATTAAAAAAAAATTAAAGCAATTATGTTTTCAAAAGTTTTAAGGGAGTTACATGTGTATTGTTTTCAATTAAATCCGTTCTCTGGACAGCTGTAAGGACAATCAAATGCCAAGGAAACAGTGCACTTGACCTTTGAGCCGCCGCCAGCCGCCGCCAGCCGCCTCGAGCTCGGCGGGCGCAACGGCCAACGAGCCGGAACACATGAATATCTTATTAAAATGCCAGAAGCGAGAATTGAAAATGTTCATAATGACGATATCGGTCTTTCAGCTATGAATTTTACATTGTTACCCTACTTTCAGATTACAGGGTCGCTTATACGGTCTTTTATTGAAAAAATAAAAAATTATAGTTGTCTTTAGTTTATAGTATACTAGACGATGCCCGCGGCTCCGCCCGCGCAAAAGTCGATAAACAAAATATTGATTTTATCCCAAGGGAACCTATAGTCGGGATAAAATGTATCCTATGTCCTATTCCTGGATGCAACCTATCTGTGTACCAAGTTTCAGCTTAATCCGTTCAACGGTTAGAGCGTGAAGAAGGGACAAACATCCAAACATCCAAACATCCAAATATCCAAACATCCAAACATCCAAATATCCAAACATCCTTACAAACTTTCACATTTATAATATTAGTAGGATTTAGTAATTAATTGAATTTAACGTGTTTCTCTCACAAACTTTATTCGATTTTACTAATCTATGTTTATGACTATTTTTCCTTTCTTTATTTTCTGAAACGGAATTCTATTTACCGAGTACTTAAAATATGAATCAGTATATCATTACCATATTCTATTTGAATAATACATTGACGCTCGTGGCTGAGTAAGGCAAATCTGTGTGTAAATATTTTCGACAGTAATCTGAAGGAGGCCATCTCCACCGTATTAAGGTACTTTTATACCTCATGTTTATGGAGGGCCTCATGAATATCTCGTCCTGGTGACGCCGGCGAATAGATCGATGTCAGCGCGCTCGATTGACTATTAACACACGTGAAGAAGAGATGTGAACATGACCAACATATCTACTCTTTGATGAGAATGACGACAGTTTAAGCCTGATGTGTGTCCGTTGTGTATCGGCATCTCTAGACCAATTTTAATTTGAACCAAAGTAATGATTCCTGTTTAATGAGAACTGCAAAAAATTGCTTTCACTTCTTTATTTTAACTACTATTGTATAATTTAGAAATGCGAACATTTCTATGAAATAATGTAAGCTGTCTGCAAATTAGTAAAAATATAGTGTCTTACCAAATAGGTTTACAATATAACTATTGTATACTTTCATTATGGATTCCTTGCCGGAAAGCATAATTTTGAAGTGAATATATTCTCTACTCCGAGTAATATAAAGCGTCTCATATTCAAGTCCTTGATTAGAGCTTGTAAATTAGTTTTTTTTCGCTGCTGCCGGCGACAGTTTTTTCACATTTTGCTGTGGTAGTTAAAAAGCTTCCTGATGCTGCGTTGTTTGTTGTTTTATTATATTTTCCCTCAGCGAAATATTTTCACTAAAAATCTTTAAGAAATAAAGGAATTTGAGGGTTAAATGATGAAAATATGACTTAATTTTTTGCTGTTGTAATATTAAATAACATATTCTGGAAGTCAAGAATGATCCTATAATTATTTAACATCGATAAATGTTTAACAAGCTATCAGCCCAAATCGATGTGACACTTATTGTTTAACTGTAAACGGATTCGTATATACACTGAAGCAAGCAATAATGTACTGGTAGTAGAGTTTACTAGATAGATTTGTTCTTGCAATAGACTCTGCACGTGTCTGGAGCGCTGTTCACTTCCAATCCAATCAGGCCGGTCTCAGCGGGAAAATAATAATGCACCGTGTATAGCGGCCGCTTTTACACCGTCTGCGGGATGTATTAAAAAGTTATCTCGTTTAATCGTGCTTCTGAAAATATTATTAGGGCTGTAAAGTCAGATTAAAACAAAGATTAAGACATTAAACCTTAGGTAAAGTAGAAAGTGTCATCGTAAAACCGGTAGGCTAGAACGAACCAGGTAATTAATAGCATTTTGTTTTAGGAGTAGGTATTATCCACAGAATATGACGAAGAGAATTTTATCGTACGATGATCCTCGGTAAATATAACTTTTATATTGTGCAAGTAAGTAACGCGTTGCATATTTATTACATCCATTCTTTAAAACAGTAACGATGTCGTGATCGTTGTGAGGTGTCCGCTCGTTAGTGTTGCGCTCCTTGAATAATGCATCAGCAACATGTCCTGGCGTGTCCGCGGCTCTCACGTGACATGTTCATCGTTACCAAGCGGTTTTACTGCTTCAATCTGCCATTTAAAATGAGGTTAATAGTTCACTTCCTTTCTTTATGTACACGTTTTAAGTTGCATGTAGACAATTTTGTTGACAAACTTCGTTGACAAAGTTTACGTTTTATTAAACAACATCCTACGCAATCAAATAAAACTCATACACGTGCTAGAGCAACTAAATTCGATCAAAACATTAATTATAAAGTTTGTTTGAAAAACAGGTAAGGTTTGTTCTTTGTAGCGGTCACATTAGATGTGAAAACTAGTTACAGTCTTCTTACAAGTAATGTAGAAGGTTTGCGCACTTGGCTTTAAACCAATTTACATACGATTATTGCATGCAGGAGAAAAATCGTTCTATCTTCCCGTCGTACAAGCGACAGAACATAATTCAGATCAGTGAACGTATAAACAAACATACTGAATATAAACTTATATCGGACGGAAACACCGGTGATCTTGAAAACGACCAATGCTGACGAACAAAAGTCTTTTTCTCTTTTCTTGAGTTTTAATATTTAGCACCTACATATTTTGAACATTTTTACCGGTGCTTCTTCCGCGTGAAGACAGAGGAGGTATATTGTTTCTTTTATAAAGCCGATAACTTAATAGGTATTGTGTAACAAGACACTAATGTCTTCAAATGTGGCCATAGATGAACAATTTGATATTCTGCAATGGACCTGATTAAAAATGTATGCTGATAATATTTTCTCCTTTTCCTAACACGGATTTCTTTGCACATTCGAGAGAGTGGCCTTAGAAGTTAAAATTTACATAACCCGTATCGAAATGGCGCATTTTAGAGAGCAGCTCCAGCGACTGTAAGAAGGTCACGAGCGCCCCACGTGGGGCGCCACTTGCCACTCGCCACGCCACTTGCCACGCCGCTTGCCACTTGCTACTCGCCACTCGCCACTCGTCAGCCCCCGCTCGTGAACACGCGTCGTCCTAACGATGTCGACCTCTTTCGATACTTTTACTATTGTCGACTCTGTACTTTCAAATTCGTCTGAACTTGGATGTCTAAAAAGGTTTTTACTACATTTCTGTTACGAGTATATATTTTGAAATGGTGTTTACTTTCAGAGAAACATTTATTAATTGAGTAGTTACTTTTTAAAGCTAACCTGGTAAAAAATAAATTTAAATTTATTTTGAGACAATCGTACTTTGTATTTAAACAAAATAACTCCAAATTCATAGTACACCATGTTTCACGTTTCGTTATACCTAAGTATCGTTCTCAAGCATGTAGGAGAGAAATATTTAAAGTATTTTAAAATGGAATCGTATAGTTTAATGTAAGCTCTCACAGGGTACAGAGTGTCGCATTTAGTTTTCTAATAAAAGTTTATTGCCCACTATACAATATGTGTAGTAGCCACGTGCAGCGCGGACCATTCTGTTAATGTTACCGTGCTACTACACCAAACTTAATTCTTTTTAACTTATTTTATGATGATCTTAGTTAGCAAAGATACAATTAAGAAAGAGCTATAATTAGAAGCGAATCAGTATAGTCTTTTTGGTTACTTATTGACGACCCCGTAGCCTAGTTGGTAGTGATCCTGCCTGCAAAGCGAGGGATCCCGGGTTCGATTCCCAGCCGGGGCAGATATTTATGTGACAGATAGATGTTTGTTCTCGGGTCATGGGTGTTAGTGATGTGTTGTTCATGCCACCCGCGACACGAAATCCATCCACCCATCTTATATTTAGTGCACGGTAATGTTAAGTAGAATGGAGCAGTGATAGCCTAGTGGTTTGAACGTTGGTCTCTCGAACGGGAGATCCTGGGTTCAAACCCCACGGCACGCACCTCTAATTTAAAAAGTTATGTGCGTATTAAATACTAATCACTATCACTTGCTACGGTGAAGGAAAACATCGTGAGGAAACCTGCACACCTGAGAGTTCTCCATAAAGTTCTCAAAAGGTGTGTGAAGTCTGCCAA
>LGAG01000306.1:392387-405457 GCA_001278395.1 Lerema accius | reverse complement strand
AATCAGCAGAGCTGTCCTTGTATCTAGCAAAACATAGCAATGGAAACGCTACGAAAATATTATGTACTTAGTAGGTCATCATTTATTAAAGTGAGTGAGTTTCGAGCATCGTTTTCCACACAATCGTGTTTATTACAAACTTGTGACTTCCGATAATTGATCCGAACACAAGTAATTTAAAGACAAACATGGTACTTAGGTAGGTACATCAAATTTTCCTATACCTTTCCTACTGTCTCACTTTTGGGCATCGATTAAGGACGCCCTAAAAAGAAATACTTTTATCAAACGTATTTGATGAAAGCAGTTTTAAAAGTAAGTTTTACAGAGATTATTGTTTCATCCGGCTCGAAGGATCATTAGACTGTTGCAAGTAAGACCCCACGTAAATCTAACAGTGAAATCTTAACTCAGATAGAATTTAAGTCAATTATAAAAAAAAAACTGAAGTTCGTTTAATCGGAACCTGCGCTAAGAAAATAAGTTTTTACTTTATCTTAGGTACAAAAAATTTTGTCCAAACAATACCTATCGGGGCTATCGGCATAGCATAATATTGTTATGGATAGGTTTTAAGCTGCACTAGAAAAAACCGAGGGGTACATTTGGCAGCAACCCCCGTAGCTCCAGTGGCGCAATTGGTTAGCGCACGGTACTTATAAGACAGTGTTCGTGTGAGAGATGCCGGGGTTGTGAGTTCGAGCCTCACCTGGAGCATTTTTAGCACTCAATGTTATTCATTTTAATTCACCAACTCAATAAAAGTCATCTGGGCTAAGTACGTTAAGTATAACTAACTTTACAATATAATTACGCGATGTTTTTACATCCAATAACTATTAAATAAGTATGCATCAGAACTTATTTTGTACTGAATTATCCAGTTATATGAATTATAATTAGTTATATAGTATTATATTTCACACTACAAAGATGTTGTTGGCAGCCGTTATAAGAACAAATAATATGGAATTTAGTAAAAGTGCTTGCAGAAAAAATGGTCATTATCTTCGAAATTTTTATGGCTTCCAGGCTTATCTGATACGTTATAGCATGTCAATATAGTATAATAATCTGTATTCAGGATAGTAGGTATAAGCTGATTAATATCAAAATTGTCAGCGTTAATAGAAACCCAAAATCTAATCGAAAATTTAATTTAATACTTACTTAAAATGTACAATATATTAATACAATAATAATAAATATTGACTAATAAAGGAATGCATTTAGTCTAAACACGAAGGTTGTTGGAATTTTTGTTGAGAGATAAAGTTTTAAGTCATCCTCAATGGACCAAGTTACTTTATGAAATATTTGTATTACTCAATTACATAAAGATTGGGACCGAACTGTCACTATTATTATGAGTCTCTTTTGGAGACTGCTTTTATTTTGCTGTTTAGGAGAGGTAGGTAGATGATGTTTCCTAAACCCATTCTTTTTGTAATAGAGTTATACAGGCGCGTAATAAGGTCAGTTTTTTTAATTATTACCTTTTCATCTTAGAGTCGGCAAGAGATACAGAGACCTACGCCATTACACGGATTAAATCACTTAAAATAAAATTATAATGGATTCATTGTTAAAAGCTTTTCCACAAGACTTGGTCTCACAAAAAATAATACTCTTGAACAGAAATTATAATTTAAACAGACAATTCAGTGTCAATGTTATCCAGCATACATAGTTAAAAGAGCCTTTATTTGTACAGTCAATAGGGTCTATTTTCCAAACGACGCCAATGTTTGCCTTATGAAAATAGCCTTTATTCGTATAGTAATAAGGTGTATTATTTAAACGACGCCGGTGTTAGCCGTGGTGGGCGGCGCGGGCTGCGTGAACATGAAGGAGGCGGCGTTCTGGAAGATCTGTTTCTTCATGAAGTCTGTGGCCGACTGCAGCTCGTTCTTGGCCCCGAACTTGCACTTCACGTAGCAGTACAGGTTGGAGCCAGTCAACGTCAGGGCTATTAGCACCACCAGCTGGAAAACCATCGATAATATAAATTAATAATGTTACAGAGTATACATATACTGATAGCCACACTAGAATTCTGTGTCAGGAACACCATAGACATTGTAGAGTTATATACACTCTATTATACACACATAGGCCGAGAATATAAATTAAAAAACCTGCTTCAATAACCACTGATCCATTGTGAATAAGAAGCAATAATTTCATCTATTAATCAGATGAGAGAATAAGCTACATAAATTATAATGATTAGTCACAGTGATAATTCCATCGCAATTCTAATTTACAGTAAATTTAAAATCAACTGGAAGTTAGGCTTTCTAGTAACTTTAAAACCTTTAGTTAATAAATATTATTAAGAAGGCCTATATTTACCATCCACTTGAATTTGAGCCCCAGCAGACAAATGATAAAGAAGCCAGACCAGATCATGGGGCACAGAATCAGCCCCAGCCAGAACAATCGGCTCTCATTCCGGTTCACACGGTTCTGAAAACACAAACATGTTACCGCATAAAACATGTTACATTGTCTATGCAATGTGATGTGCGAGAATTTAAATTAGCTCATTGCAATGCCTTAATTATAGCGTACAGTTTATTGGCAACAAGATACAATTCTGAAATTTATGAAAAATCTTGAATTTTCCTTTGTCTATGCATAACACATACATTTAGTAAGAAATTGACATAACACATACATTTAGTAAGAAAATGATTTAAAGAAAAACTGACTCTTGCCTGTTTTGACTCAAACACCCAATGTGATTTTCCATCATCGTCCACATAGTTCCACCATCTTAAGCCAACTAGAAGGCGACCTGGAAATAGCATAATATAATATTATTCACAAGCAAGATATAATTTGTTAAGGTACACAGATAAACAGAAGACCTATATTTTGTGTTGCAAAAAGACACAAACATAATCATAGTTTTAGAAATGAAATGAAGTTAAGTTCATTACTTCAGTACATTAGTAGAGGATATTTAAAACTCACTTAAGAAACTCATGTTGGTTGTTTGAGCTTATAAAAAAAACTCACCACTAATATTTTTGACAGTCCAGAAGTCAGCGGAGAGCAGCAGAATGATCAACACAAAACTGGCAATGAAGGAGTCGGAGAACCAGCCACAGAGAATGTACACCACAATGGCCGAGCTTCGGAATATCAAGTGGAAGAACACTATGTAAGGATGTCTGGAATATGGCATATTAGAAATTAAAATAGGTTTTATATACTTATCAAATGGTTCCATTTCTATTCCTTACCACAAAGTGTTATAATTCAAACCATGTACAATTAAAATTGAGACTTGAAACTTGAGAAATTAGGCTAAGCAGTTGATAGATTAAATAATAGTAATAAAAGTAAATAGTAAAATTGTAACTATATAACAGTAGATGTAAGAAGGAAAAAATATGACTGTTGAATGTGTACAGTTTTGTCACCAACTTGAATTGTATATTTATCACACTGCATACAGTTTTCTCTTGTTTGTGTTAATGCAAGATTTTCTCCTCAAATTAACGTTTGCTCGCTTTGAGGACACTAATATGTGCTCAGACTATGTGTTCACGTTAAATGAATATAAGTAAGAAGTTTTACGAACACTTACATGAACTGTTTATTGGCATTGTCTTCTTCACCAAAGGCAAGGGTGTCGTCGTCCATCAACGGTACCTGTGGCACACCTGGCTGTAATGGGGGTCAATGGATCTACGTCAGCCAAGCCATGCACAGCTATTACGCTACTGGCATTACATTAAACACTTCAATAGTTAATGGGATGTCAAAACAAGCATGATTTACAGTTGCTTGTTACTCACTTCATGAATGACTTTTGTTATGATCGATTTAGCCATTAAATGAACAACTTATGTTTCATTAATTACAGGATCTAGGAGGGCAGTGATGTATGATAAGTCACTAATGTGGCTATAATAGCACGCAATAAAATAGAATTACAAACTAACATCTTAAGTGAATAGTTTTTCAGGTTCAGTATGTGTGTGTAGAATATCATGCGATATTTACTGACAGACTTACTAAATGTACTAAACACAAACGAACCTACAAAAGCTCTTTATTTTTCATTAAAAGTTGTTATTGTGAAATGCAGAATGTATAAATTATGATAAAATCAACTAACTAATATAACTATACTTACAGTTGCAGAGTTCATTGTAGACTAAATTATTAGGTGTTAAACAATAGACTTATACGATGTTATAAAAGTGTTACGAATTTTAATATATTCACGATCTTTTCAATGTATTTTAACTTTAACAATATTTTAACGATACGAACAAGTCATTTGTATACGACTACATACCGTAGTTACCGTACAATACAATTCTGCTGTCTAATGTCAACTTGTCAACGGCAGCTGTTAACTTGCTGTCATGACCGATTGCCATAATTAAAAACAGTCACCGTCTTGGACGTAAGGTTTTTGATCTAAATTCAACATTTTTCGAATCGTTTTATTAGCGAGTATATAGGTATCGATATAAATTAGAGGAGAAAAGCAATTTTTTAATTAAAATGTTGTTGTCTACTTTAACAGTATTATATAGTAAGCACACAATTATTTATATTTTGTTCTATGACGAATTGCGCATAACAGTGACCTTCGAATGTTCTTTGCTTTAAAATAATTTCACTCATTTCATTTTCATTCACTCAAATTCATCTTGTGCTGCACCAAATATCAAAATCGATGTCTTGAAAATCGATTAGTAGCCAGATGATTATTGAAACAAATATTTTTTCTAAATCATAAGGAATAATTATATTACACTACATTTAGTTTCTTGTTTTAAGTAAGACGGTGTTTTATGTGTGACTATTGGCAGACATTCGGCGTAAACCCTGGTTTGAACATGATCAGCTGATCAGAGAACGATGTCAATTCGTTGTCGATATTACCATCGAGTGAAGTAATCACTGTCTGACTATCTATTTATGGGAACTGTCAAAATTTTGCAGGAAGGCACATGCAACGCTGTTTACAATAGGCTTTCGACGTATTCCTGTTTGTTTTTCGCGTGATCGACCTCTCGTTCGGGTCTCGTACGATGTGTGATCCCGCGGGTGTTGCAGTGTTATCGTGATCAAATTGGAGTGTGACAGGTGCGTTTTGCGTAACTCGGAGAATGGGTGCTAAAGCGAGTACCGCGAACGGGGGGCAGAGTCCGCGCACCAGGACATTCTCTACGAGCTCGAGCTCGGACGTGGTGTCGGGGGGCGCGGGCTTCAGCTTGCTGCGAGCGATACCGGGGATCCAGGTATCGAACGATCGGCAACGGGCGAGGTCGTTGTCGTCGGTGCCGGATCTTCACGCGTCGCACGAAGCGATCGCGATCCCGCCCAACTCTCAGAGCTACGAGGCGTCCGCCGCCGCCAGCCCCGACACGGACTCCAGCTCCAACGAGGACACGGGCCCCATGCCCGGCACGTCGCTGGCCCTCGGCAGAGTGTACGCGGCCCATTCCCTGCCCTCGCACATCTGGTCTTTGAACGGTAAGTACCACGCAATTCGCTGATAAGTTCTGGATTCATATGTCAGTAGTATATTTGTTCTATGTAACACTAGTGATAAGTAAACAATTGATTGCTTTGTTTACATATTTGAATTGTGTATGCAGCTGACAGTGTATGTTGTTGAAAGTGCCTGTTTGGATAACACAAGACCTAATACAAATGTGACTGATGATTTCTGAAGCATGTCTCGGAGACCCCTAAGAATCCTATTGGATTCTAGTTTGATATTTTTATATCAGGAGCATACAATATGGGAGATGATGAAGAGGTTTTGATAGATGTATAGCAATATTTTGTATATCATGTAGTTTTGTAAACAACTGTTTAGTGGTACAGTTTCAGTTAACACTTTATCCCCAGATTATTATTATTGTACCGGCTCGCTAGACTTTTATAGCTAAACTATTATCTAAATCTGCTCTAAAACTTTATCTATCTCCAGCATAATTATGGAACATATTATAGTAATAGCTGAGAGATGTAATGTTCTGTATATGCCTGCAGAAAAAGTTATGTAACTGTTACATATTATGATAGCAATTCTCATAATATTGTGAAAACAACAAAGTTAACTTAATTCATAAATTAATTTGATTCCTCTTTAATTTAGACCAGTTTTGCATGAAAAGTTAGTAATTGGTTTAAATGCTTTCTGCGTGGTGTAGAACTCTGAATGATGGTTAAGGAAATTGTCACTGAAGAGATTAATAATATTTTCTAAGTGCCATTTTGTTCAAGCCTTAATGATGATGTATTGATGTTAATACATATATTATGCAGTTATGATGTCATGGGTATCCTACTAATATTATAAATGTGAAAGTTTGTAAAGATGTTTGGATGTTTGTCCCTCCTTCACGGTCTAACCGTTGAACGGATTAAGCTGAAACTTGGTACACAGATAGGTTGCATCCAGGAATAGGACATAGGATACATTTTATCTCGATTATAGGTTCCCTTGGGATAAAATCAATATTTTGTTTATCGACTTTTCCGCGGGCGGAGCCGCGGGCATCGTCTAGTACTGCATATATTTATGCATGCATATATTATATAATTTAGTTAGTTTTCCATTATTATGCAAGTTGCATCAAAAAAAGCTGTATGGGTGACAAACATTGGTCTTGCATAAAAAAATATCTTTAAACAACAAACAAAATTAAATACTTTTAATGTAATAGAATTTTAGTGTTACATAAGTGATTATAAAATGTTTTTTCTATAAATTCTTATTATAAGTTTTAAGAATTTTTATAAACCATCTTCAACTCACATCTTCATGCCAAGATTTCACCAAACAAAATTTTATGTATTTTATGTTTTTTTTTTAATAATGTTCTGGTTCCATACTTGCATCAAAAACCGGCATTTAATTTTTTTAGGTATTTTAAATTGATTATTACCTAGTGTGTTGATATGAGTCTGAGGAAATTGGCACATCCGAGAATTTTCCACAATGTTCTTTATAATGTTTGAAATCTACTAACCAACTGTGTTCAATTATGGCATACATTGTTCAGATTTACTTCAGACACAGTTCCGACAGTTCAGATTTATCATAAAATAATTATTAGTATAATCCTGTATTCTTATCCCAAGAGGTGATGCTTTCAGTGAAATTAAGAGAATAAGAGAAAGGAGGAGGAGGAATTTTTTTATCAATCCAGGCATTTAGTATAATTAATAAATTGAAATTTTTTACAACAAATCCAATCATAGGTCAATAGCATTTTTTAAGGTCCATAAACCAGGTACGAAAACAAAAGGATTTTATTTTGATAATCTTTTATTATATTATATTCATGATAGGCCTGTAGAATTTTGTTTTTATTATCTCTATAAATAATCATTTGAAAATGTCATTGAGTCTTAGAAATTAATGTCCAAAATAATGGTAACCATTCATTTATACTTCAATGATCAATCCAACCGCTGCTTTTTTCGTCATTTTTTGACAAATAGGTAGTAAGTTGTTACTTAGTCGCCCATCTTTTAATCGGAAAATGTACCTGCCTGCCTATTTAATTCTGTAATTACAATTAATCACCTAGATATCGCCGATGACAAGCTCATTACAGGTTTTATTATCAAGTTACAACTTACATGTTATCAGGCATAACACGACATACAGATTGTTATTTCATTAGTATTATTACTTTTGTATTCCTAGGTCCTATCACATACCATAAACTAATAGATACTTAATCTCGTCAATAAAATCGAGATAATTCTAAGGTTTGTGAAGACCTACAATTTTTATTTTTATTTATTTATTTATCTTAGATAATAGCGATCCATCGTGCATTACAGTAGATACAATAAAATTACAGTTAAATACAAGTCATGTTAGTAATATAAAAACATTAAAACAATAATGTAGAAAAATCGCTTGATAATAATAGTAAACATTTCATATAAAGATTCATATAAAAAAATTGTTTTTACCTTCCATTACTCAAAAAGTTTATAAAGAAGTCAACAATATTGACACTTTGAACACGTAAAATAAATCGTACATTATACGGCGCATTGTTAATTAAAATCTAAACTGATTTTTATAATGTTCGACAGCTGTTATCTCTTCAAAGGTCACGTTAAGTACATAAACTTGAAGCAGGCTCCGGAATAATAGATACAAGTGATGTTATCAAGTGTTGAGTTGAGCCGCCACGATAAGATAAACTCGGAACACAAACTTCTTTAAGTGACGTTAAAAATAAATAGCGTTAATTAAGCATTACGTTCGTTTTTTCATGTGGAATGTTCGACGAGCACTGGCACAGGGATTTATAATTACAGGCCTTTTTATGTAAAATAGGCAATCCGCTCCAAAACTGCACGTGCATACGTAATTACGTATAGGAATTTGTATTTAACAAATTTTAGTCTGTGATTAGTAACTAGTATTATGGCAAATATTTTTTTAAAGTCAAAGGAGTACCTAGATTCCTCTTACGTGTAAACTTAAAAACATCACTTCTTGATTAATATTTTATGAGTTTCATTTTCCTTATTTTTCATTTGTCGTCGTAATCTAAACTCTGCTGAAAATGCTCTAATGTTGAAGAAAGAATGAGTTATTACATTTAAGTTTTCTGTTGTTTGTCAATAAGGTATTGAAATATCTGTGTACCTAGATATTTTAATTAATACTTGACTGCATAGACAGTAACTTTAATATTCACAGTAAGTAATTTGTTTACTTAAATATAAAGGAGATTTAGTATTTAATATATTCTGCTTTTATGGGACAAAACAAAAAAATCTCCGGTTTAAATAAAGACACACTTGACCGGTTTCTCGATGTGAATGAACTAAAGCGGCTTTGATATTTTTGGAAGTCGCTTGAAACGACTAAAATTCAAGTATCGATTTAAATACAACCACGTCTTTATTCACACGGACTGTTTTGATGTGGTTTTAGTCACGTTCATTAGCGTCTCCCTCTGTCCACTACACAAAGGAAATTCATGGTATTTACTAGACTACGGTTAGTTATAATTTTAACCGGTATTTATGTAACTCTTTTTATCTATGAATGTTCGTCTATATCCCATCCTAATTTTGAACTACATATCTGATAAATGATGTATAGTGGGAGTGGAAAGCGTCTTTTTTGTTCACTAGTGACGATGTGACGTAAAATGAAATTAAATATGATGCCCGCAAGAATACAATCAAATCTTGACCTTAGTCGGATGTTGTCAAATGAACCGGTTTAATTAGCACATATGAAATAATTGTTAGCTGTTACTCGCGCTAGTTTGCTTGCTTTCATACTTTATAAGACGTGATTTTTAGAAGCTGGTTTTAAATTTTAATAAACTTATATTGCCTGTTGTATAACTCAAACGCGCTGAACATAAAACTCTTTTAATTACATTAAATGGGTACTTTAAGAAAAGCTTTTATTAAAGCTGAGTCGCTGTGATTGTTGGGTTAGTGTTTACTCGTTCATTAGGAATCCCGTATATGTATCAACGTATAGTAATTAATAAAAAACCAAAAACCCGACTGCTAAAATTGGGGAGAGGAGTTAGCATTCACTCCCATAATAAACACGAATCCAATGACGCCTCATATGTTAATCCATAATCGTATGATGAACCAATCGTCGACGTAGCAACCCCAATTGAACGTGTAAGCAATTTATTAAGGCTTTGTGTGGCGGCCACATTATTTTCCATTATTACGGTGTACGTGACGCAGTTCTTTATTTAAGTGTAGCGTTGTAATTTATCCGTCGCCCTTGGGCGGGAAATAGTTTTCCAATTACAAACGACCCGCGGCAGAGCGATATTAAAGTGCATAGGGGGACTTTCAAGCGAGCTAGCGGGCTACGCATTCCACTTCGCTTTGATTATCATATAGCATCATAGGCGTCGCCAAAGATGACAGGGAGAAACAGTTACCTCCTTCCTAGCCTAAGTAACATTAAACAAACTTCTGAGTCCACACATCTTAAGTGGCGCGTGATGTGAATTCAAGACAAATCCATCTGATGGCCAGTGCAATTCAATCATACAAATCATGTAAAATTATCTGTTTAGTAGAGTGTATAATAGACGAGGGGTTTGTCAAGGCTCAAATTGACCCCCTTAGGTTAGACCCTTCATCGTTAGTGATGGCTCATTTAATTTATTTATCATATTATATAAGCAAAGGGGAGATAGGGGCGGGGTAGTATGTGAGAGGTTATATTATTAATCACCTATTTATTTATTACTACCGTCAGCCTACGTCAACCCCCTACTTGTGGGGCTATTTATCCTGCCCTTCTAGACAATAGGAGATTTTCTTAGCATTCACGCCAAAACCTAACTTGAAAACGTAAAACGATGCCTGAATGTCAACAGAAAAGCTTCTGTCTAGAGGAGTTACAATATCATACATCCCTGATCTCTTCGCGTTAGTATTGGCCCAAGAGTAATACCTATCTAAGTTATTGTTATTATTTTCCTTATCACAATTAATTTAACATGACGAATAGGATTTCATCGCTTCCCTCGCGCCCCGTCCGCTGCGATAAATCTCACTACATCGACGTTTCTTCCGCAGCGAATGTACATATATTTCTATCAACGTCGGCCGTCCGATCTGTATTTATGTCTTACCTGCTTCATAAAGGGTCTAGGTTTCTGCTGACCCACTTTCACACGTTGTTTAATTACACGGAAACTCATTTTCCCTATAAATCTTCACTTGTTTTCGTTATAAATCTTGCGGTATTCACCCGACGTTAGGGTGGTCTATTTAAAATTAAAGAGCAACTTGGCTTTTTGTATTCAATATTATATCGCTCTACATTTAGCTTAATATTTTCTTATCATAATAGATAACAGTAAGTATAAAATATCTACTGAAGCGAACGAGTCTTCTGTCCTGTCACAAGAGGCTAAGGTAGTAGGCGCCACTGATCAGTAAAAAGCAAATTAATACGCAAAAAAGAACTAGAAAATGCGAGTTGCGTTGGAAACGGGAGCTTTTAATAATAGGTGTAAACGCCCGCCGCGGCCGATTCATAACATCAATTTGTTCATCTAAACGTTTTCTATTAGCGCGGTCAGTGCGTCAGTCCGTCTAGCTCTCCCGTAATAAATCGCGCGGCTTTTCCGGGTTCGCGTCCGTCGGTTGCGCCCGCGCAGGGAAAGCGCAGTCGGTCGCGGAACGTCGCTGGAATCGGACGTGGTCTCTGTAACAGTTGCAATGTACCGTCGCCGCTACCGCACCACGCTGGGCGTGGGGCTGGGCTCCTCGTTCTCCTCGGCGTTCTCCACCACGCTGTCGTTCAGCTCGACCCGCACCACCACCACGGACTCGGTCCGCTCGGACGCACGTGCGACCGCCGCTAAGCTAAAGTCCAAGTATGAAAACGCCGGCACCGCACAAGGTCTGTCTGTTTTTGTGTGTGTCTGTGTGTTTGTTCTGTGGGTCACTGACCTCTTCCTCTAAGTTTAATGGTTGTTTAAGTCACGGAATAAAAAAATGTAGTTCAAATATTTTGTCTTTAATACTTTTTCCCATTTTTTGTATCAAACCATCTGCTGATAAAGTCAAAGTAGTGTTGTGTTACTTTTTTTATAAAATTCAAGCTCAAATGCTTTTAATTAAACCTATCTTATTTCATTTATGACTATCTATCGTGGGAGGGTAACAATGGAGATAGCTCCGCTGAATACATCAGCATCGTGTTCTTGTAAGGCGATACTGTTTGTGTCATGTATTCTTACAACACTCCATGAAACAATATTAGCTTTGACGAGTGATTTTCAGAAAATCGTATCGGAGGGCGCAAAAATTCTTTGACACACAGTTATTGGGACATTAACCGATTCTGTATAATTTAATCATGAGTGATTAGGTAGTAGAAATTGTTCCCAGCTTCTTTTAGGATACCGTACTAAATATTGCCTTTCAAACTAAAGAAGAGTAATCTTCCGTTCCAACTTTATCTGGCTAGGAGCTTTGGGCGTGAAAACGTAGCGTGGTTTTACACACTGCCGACAAAATTTTAAAAAAATATATTCATCTTGATATCCATAACAAAGCCCCTCTTAATTCAAACTGAAAAGGGGTCCCGTAAGCAACAGTTTTGTTGTTAGGTGTTGACCGTGTCACAAAATTAGTAAAAGAGCTGCCTACCCGTATTTTATCTATTTTGCTGGGATCCTTATTAACGGGAACTCAGCTTCGGAGTTCATAGTCTGTTATTACAGCAGATTAACCCACTTGATATGCAGTTATAGAAAAACAACACTTTAAAAGGGTAAATATAGAATAGCGGAGGTAAATGACATTGTTTATCTGGCGAGCGCGAGCGCCCACGCGATCATAAGGTCGATGTAGCTTCAATACAATTTTTAGAATGATTCCGTCCTTTGAGATTGGCTATTGACCGGAAGACGGGGATAAACGGTTGTGGTGTATGTTCGTCGTTATATAAAGAGGTTGATACTTGTTTACTTTTTCGTTCTAACCCTTATTAGCTGCCTTCATCACACTTTTATGTTACAAATTCAGAGACCCAGGTTCACTACCTACATAAATGCGCCGCAATTTATATTAAAAACAGGTACTGCGTTTTTTGACCCTTTCGAAAATGATCTTTTATATTTTTGAATGCTGTCCTTAATATTATTAAATGTCGTACATACATACATACGTTGCTCTGTAGTATTCAAGAACCTCAATGTGCAAAACCTTACCGGCTGTATTTTTTACTTCCAGATAACTTGAATGATTAAAGTTTTAATTACTGAAAACAACTTGCAGACTATGACAAGGATGCAAATGATTAGTTTATTGAACTTGTTTGAATAGAACTAGCTGCTTCGGATTTGATTTCCGACTGAGGCACACAATAATCTGACAGATAATTATCTTGTTCTCGCATTCCGTATATTTTAATGTCAAACGGCATCTGAGTCTGTGTTGTGTACGTTCTTGTCACCCACAACCCATAAAAAAATAGTGCAAGCATATGGAAGCATTTCCGTCTTTATTATTTTGTTATCACAAAAAAATCATAAAAACGTTAAGCTTAA
>LGAG01000306.1:374980-392372 GCA_001278395.1 Lerema accius | reverse complement strand
AGGGGTTGGAGTGTTCCGCGTGCAGGGGAGCCGGAGCCTCCTTGACAACTCCTTCGCTTGCCTGGAGCGGCTCAGCTTACTGCCGAGGGCCCTTCAACTCCCTCCCAAAGCGCAGTACACTTGGAATGGGATTTTTGTACGAGTTTGGAGATTTGCGTTTTACATTCCGCTGAGACCGGTCTTGCTTGTCGTACAAAAGGGATTTGAGAAGTTGAGTGTTCCGGAAAACCATAAAACTCGGCAAGTAGACTATCCAATATACGATATTATAATGTTATTTTTAAAAGTGAAATAATTGGTTTAACTCGTTAAATAATGTTAAAATAAAATTACTAGTGACATAAAGTTTTTAGTTAAGGTGGTTAAAATACACACGCTTTTTTATTAATAGACTACGCTTTTTATATAGTACCTAAAAGAAAATTTTTGGTTGCCAAAGAAGGTTAAGTGCTAAATTCATGGAACTAAATTGACGGGTATATAAAAATTACGAGTTTATATTGTGCATGGCCACGCTGTACGACAGTAGCGACAATATCAAGGATGGTTAGCTACTTCGCCTTAGGAGGTCAATTGATTCCTTACTTGGCAATTTCCTCGGTTCTTCGACAAGGAATTATTAAAAGCTATTAAGTTACTAAAATTGCATTATTTTTTCTATAGTCCTTGTAAATTTCAAGCATGCATTCAGTATAAAATTATATTTTATCCGGCTATATTTCTATCGTAAAACTAACTATTGAAATTTGTGGCGCGTCCTAACGAGTGCCGTGCAATTTTTAGGTATCGCAAAAGAAAACTTAAGAAAATGAAAAATTCATTTGCGTTGCATTTCTTCTCAAATATGGTTCGCCGGTCCACTGGCCTAGTTTCGTGAGACAATGGCCCGATGATTAAGAAAACTAACCTACAGTTTGTTTTCCCTACAATTGCTTCGCTAATGTCCTGTATTGTGTTGGTAATAACGGCTTATCTGTTTTGTAATAGGTAGTTATTACGCCCTAAGCGTTGTTCTTCGAGTTATACTTTTAATAGAACTCTTAATGGAGGTTAGGACCGTCTTGGATTATTTTATCAGTGTTAGTGACCGACTGAACGCTTTGAAGGCAACATTTGGAATGACACAAATGACTTTGCTTGCTTTGTTCTACCATTAACCTGGCAGAACACTGAAGATATTATGTAAAAGAATGGCGGATCGTACGGAGCCGTGGCAAAGTGGTTCCAATCAAAATGTAAGCGAAGTTTTAATTAATTGGTGTCAGATTTCATTCGATTAGCTTCCCCTCCGCCTGCCACTCGCCGCCCGTCGTTGTGCATAGAGATTGGGTTTGAATACTGTATCATCTGGACACCGCATGATACATATTAACAACTTACTTTTGTGTATATTTATGGACTATTCATGTAGTCTTATTTTAGTCAAGGCCTCGAAGTAACCAACTCTGAAGTAGCGCTACCATCTTCTACCAAGTCTCTTAATATTTATAATCTTTAACCAATTCGAAAAAATACCTATTTGTGCTATTTAATTATGATTTAGTCTACCGTAGCATATCGATTTCATTACAAAAGGTTTGAGCGATGTAAATAACTAATTAGCGTGACACGGGCACTAAATGGAGACGGACACACTTCAGATACACGTACCTACGTCAGAGCTCTCACACAAAAGATGTTGTTTACTGTTTTATTTAGATATTTAGTTGCGATTGGAGGCTACATCTGAATGTAAATCAAAGATGTGGAGAGTTCCGAGAGCCGGCACTTGGTAATAAACCGGCGTACTGGCGTTAATCTTCACTTTATATGTATGACTATGTCTGTTATCTATCGCTCTCCTTTAAAGTCATCGAATTCCAGTTTCTTTAGTAACGTATTTGGTCATAAAAAGGTTACTTTTTGTCTTTTTGTGTCTTTTACTCGCGTATTATCTACCTTTTCCTTCCTTGATTGTTTTCGGCTAGATGAACAATTATAGTAAGCTTGTCTATGTTGTGTTGTTGTTTTGGCTATCTCAGTAGATTATACCAGATGTATCTTATGTGTTTTCCCCTTGACAAGAATGTTTTCTTGTAGTTTTTATAGAATGTAAGGCAATAGACCAGTCTCAGTATACATCTATTTGCCGTAAACAAATATTTAAATCGAAATTCATTTTAAAACTCCTTCTTGTTAAAAATGTCGCCTGTATAAAACTTTTGTTTAATGTTTGTACCGCCAAATGATCCATTTAAAACAATATAAAAAAAATTAAAAACGTACGTCGAATGGAACTGCTGAAGAGTACAACGAAATCCTTTTATTTACAATGATGAAAATGCTCGGCGGAGCGGCCTTTATGAATTTCAATCCCATTCGAGCGATGGGATCAGGATTTAAGTGGGGCTTTTTGGTTCGAAATCTCTCGTACTCGCAGCTTTCAATATTTTTAATTAACTATCGGCACACCCAGATTATACGTGTACTTATGTAATATATCAGTGATGATTTGTACGGCTTTATCGATGGCAAATGATAGACAGGATTGATCAACAATTAGGGCAATTACGGTCGGCTTACTGAATGCGTCTGTGATTTAAGGGGCATGTTACTCAGTTAAATTAAACCGTTAATTGATACTAGAAGATTCACTAGCCACAATCATATTACGTAACGGGAACAGGCAGGTACATTCTTGCAAAATAGATTCACGCAACCAACCCACTTGGAAGTTAATTTTGTTGGTGTGTTTGATCGTTTTATTAGTTTATCCCTAGACCAAAGCTCAGCGTAAACAATTTTCATAAACGCTGGGTAATATGACGTCTTTAATGTATCCGCTTGATGTGATCATTCAGTTTATATTTGATCCCGCGATACTTACCCTGTCGTGTAGGACATTACGATATTTCAATATCAATTTTACTGTTTACGACTCAGCGGAAAATTGTAGCTTGTTCCTGTCGTGTTGATTTACGTTTGGGTTGCGAGAGACATGTTTACACTTAAGGTTTAGAATATTTAATTAAGTTTAATTATATCTTTGCTGCACCATAGTGTAGTTGCTAGTGGTCCTGCGTAATAAAGGTTTGTGGATTAAAATCCTGGCTCAGTAGGATATTTTCGCATCAGCCATATGTTTGTTTTCGGGTCAAGGATTCGAGTGATGTTGGTCGGTTGTCTCCTGCAACATAAGAAATCTTAGTGTGGGATGTCAATACACTCCTTGTTCTTTCATTTGGCACGTTTTGTGGGAATTAATATTCCCTTGGAACTAGGGCCTTTCACCAAATCTAATATTTAGTTACCTACTCGTCGAAACAGATCACGAAATCAAAACGAATTTATGACAACTGATGTTTACATAGTGGTTCAGTGGCCGATGATTATCGTTGTCGATAAACACACCGCCTTGGCCTGTAAAATTCGGGTAATTACTAGTGAAACTTTAATAGATTCGTTGTCTAAAAGACGGTTGGGGACAATACAAATGCAATGGTTTAATTTAAAAAATTGGCACGCTTCGCCTTCTCACTACACCGAGAAGTGTCTGTTAAATCTGATAATGAACAATTTATGTTGTATTTTTTGACTGCAGTCTCCGATGTGGCCGGAGTCAGGAAAGTAGGTCTCGTCTTAAAATAAAGTAGATTTGCAAGGACAATAGAGAATGAAGTGTTTTAAAATGGCGTATGGAAACATTGACACATTTTTAAGTTCTATTCCGCCATAAGTTTCAGATTCAAAACGGTATAGAGTTAAATCATATGAATTCTGTACTGTACCGAAGTAAGACTATTCAAATAGGGTAAAAAAAGAATGTCTACTGCAATTAACTTAAAGAAGTTTTGAAAAATCAATAAAGTCACGTGTGAATGTAGTAAATTCATCACTGTCGTCAGATAAGTCCGATTAGTGAGCACTCTAAATTATATTGACTGAGTGGTAGGTGACCCCGTGGCTGGCAAGGAGGGCTTCTCAGGAATATTATTATGTAATCGTTATTTGGTATGGGGGAACTATGCAGGCTGAGGGGGCAGCGTACATACTGTATTGGAACTCTGTTAGTTTTAAAGTTTTTTCAAATGCAGTGTCGAAGGAAGATGTAGCTTATGTGATCGTTAGTAGCGTAATGTTTATGCACTAACAAGAAACAACAATTTGAAATGTTCTTTTTCCATTGCACTCGGCAACCAGTAGCCATTTGGCCGCTTCTACTTATAAAAGCTTTGAACACGAGAATTGGTTTTGAGCTCTTCGTGACTGACTACTTTAACAACAAAATTTTGATACATTTTGAAACGGGTACTATCGACAGAGGCACAAGTCAAGTTTAAGAAGATCAAAAATTATATTCCCAAAATTCAAAGGAAATGTAATTAGTACACTTAGTGCAGGAAACTTGAAGCAATAAATGGCGCGTTAACAGTAAAATACATGTTTTAATGAAACTCATCTGTTTTGTACCTGGCCGGCTCGTTAGTGTTCGGTAATTGCTCGACAATTAATTGCAGCGTTGTTTAACTTGAAACGAATTAAAGTTAAACATCCTCGTAATTGAACGATAATTGTTTATTAATATTCAGTATGTCTGATACTATTGCGTTACCAATTTGTATAAATTATTATAGAGGTGTGCTACTTAGGGTAGATTTTATGTTATTTTTTTGTAGAGTAGGAAAAGTGTAGTAGCTCAAGGTAGATACGAGAATAAAAGAGTGAGAGTATGTATGTATTAGTTAAGACATTTTTTCTACGTTGTTTGTCCGTCTGTGACTTTAAATAAAAAAAATTATCTCATTAAGAAATATCCGCGTCCTCATAAATCTTACAGAATAATAAGAATCTCACAAAGAAATCGCTTTTATACTATCTTTTCAATCCGAGATCTGAGTTATCTTTAAGGTTAAAAGAAATTGTAAGAACTAGGCCACAAATAACATGTGTAGACGGGAAACATTTTCAATCTAGAGTAGATAAATGATGTGGTGTTGGCAAGTGTGGATGCCAGTCTGCCAGTGAGCCAGTGGCTGGCAGTCCGATGGCCACACCACACGAGTGGCACACGGTCGTGTAAACAGTGTCCGACGTTTCCGGTCTCGACTAACCTTGCTGTCATCGTGCACTTAACAAACTTTTTTTTTATTATATACTTAAATCGATAGAGCATTTTTTTTTTTCATTAGATCGCAGTCGCTAATTTATAATGTACCACGACAACCGTATAGCGCAATGGTTACCACTCCGGATGGCCGTCCAAAGAGTCCTGGGTTCGATTCCCAGCGTTCCGAAATTTTAATGATGAATTTAAATTTCTGTTTTCTGTCTGCGTGTATGTTTGTGTGTTTCTGTGTTGTCCATGGCACACACGACAGGGAATTTTTAAGTTGGGGTCATGAGTGCATAGCGTTATCATTATTATATCATGGGTATCAATATGATAACAAATGTATAAGGCGTAGAGGACACGATACCCTCATTGAAGTAGTTCGTACCACGGTCTATAACACAGATCTTAATGTTACCACTAAATCATCCAGGATTAGCAACATTAAACGAAATGGGTCAATTATAACGGAAGTTGCAATCCGCAATATTGATATCCCGTTCAATTGGCAAGTGTAACTGTATCACGCTGTAAATAGCTCGTGTAACCACCTGGCTCCCACCGCCACCGCCGGCCCACTGACTTGGCCTACATCGGTTTTAAATAGTTCTCTTAGTTCTCTCCCCTGCCCCCACTGTTCCCTTCAAATATCCGCCCGTTCTTTCCCCTTTCATGCGTTTCCAGGTTTTCCGCTGCCATATCGTTATTTACTGCTGTTCCGGTTGGAAAATGAATAAAGATTACCTGTATTTGGACTCATTGGCAAATCACAGGGTATCCTACTGTGGGGCTACGCATGTGTGGCGTTTATTTTTGCCCTTAACTAGGACTTCTTATGTCGTCGGTGCCATGTGCCATGGGTTGTTATTTATGTATGTATGTATTGTTATGTATGTTATCATTGTCAGACACCCTATTTATTTACTTGTTGGCTTAGTCATGGATATATCGCCAAACAATTCGGGCAATGTTTGTACGGGTGCTGTTTGTATAGCTGCAAGTTTTGTCTATCGTCTCTGTATCTTTCCATGGTAAATTCTTGGTAACGGTTTCCTGGGGGCCAACGTACTTACCAACCTTCTGCGTAGAAATTAGTTTGAAGTTGATTTTCCTTTCGTACATTACTTTATTCTTTAATGATTCTTTGATCTTGATACATTACACATTTAATCCATAAAATTGTCTCCGTAAAGTTATCATTTATTCATATTTTTATTTTAGTAAAAATTTTCAGTTTTGCAAATCGTCACTTCTCTGTGTTATATTTTGTCATCTCTCCGATATAAATTATTCAAGACTACTTCCATTTGAAATGGGCAGTTTGACGAGCGGCTCAAGGTAGCTCGCGCTGTGACGTCAAATACTCATTCATACAAATATAATAGCGTCACCTTTTTAAATATTCCATAAAATAGAATTTTTTATATTACGCAGTTCGAGGATTCGACGAAAGACATCGATGACAATATTTTTTTCATTTAATAATCCAACGCGTTGTATCCTCACAGAATTAGTTCTATCAAAATGTTAGAAGTTTTAAAACATTTTCGCCGAGAGGTCAATGACACGAACACACGTCCACGACAAAGGTAATATGACGGTGTTTGTAAGAAAATTGCAATTTTCCACGCTAGAAAATGCCTAAAAAACCAACTGCTTGTTTGCATGGAGGTTGACATATCTGAACACACAACGTTTTTCTGTGGAACGGTAATAATTAGAGGTGTGAAAATAACGTAAGGCCAAATAATTCCTATAAAGTAGAAGAAAACATTAGTTAATGGGCGTCCATGACGTGATGTTGCACGACGTATGACAATAACACCTAACACCAATGCATAAATAAACTCTTCGCCCAATTTGCAAGTCGTTTTACCTTAAAGGGCTCATTAGTTTTAATGTTCCGAACTGATGGATGGATAACCTGAAACTTGTATAGCAGTATTATAAGTGTGCCGTCAGGTCAATGGCCCTGCGTGTTTTTAGTTTTAACTCATGTATTACCAAGACTGCAATTCTTTAATCGTTTATTTAAGCTCGTCGCCCTACCCCGTATCTGCTGGATGACTGGATCAATAAACTAATTCATTTTCTTCTTTTTATTTCCCTCGCCATCGACAAAATAAAACAGTTCGGTGAGAGCAATGCCAAACGGCAACCCAATAAACTCGTGGAAAATATGTGAACTCCCGTACTCGTTGAAATGTTTATTACGGTTCTGTTTCACAAGTGATATGCAATAATTGTAAGTTTCACGACGAAATCTAATTGCACCAGATGATGATAAAAGTTGCCGAAGGTCAGACACTGCGGGTTGACGCGTATAGGTCCGGTATTTTTAGCATGTTTCTAGTTCCGACGATGTAATTCGTCCGATGAAGAAGAAGCTATATCCACGCCGCATGAAAATCGCGTTTCCTGAAACGCGACTACATTTAGCTAATAATAAGAAAAATCGTTTACCTTCGAGACTGTTAAGATATTTGCGTCTGCATATATTAAGCGTCTTCTTTTCGATGTTATGTGGCTGTAGCAATAATGTAAGGATATAGAGAACTTATTTTTAAAATATATAACTGCGTATAGTTTTAAGGGAAGTTTTAAAAAACTCACAAAGATTACCCTTAAATTTTTTTAGCAGTGGTGTTGTTAAACATTAATTTATGCATTGAATTTCCGTGTAACACAATTAAAATATAATGATTTCAATATCACCTGTCAGGTTTAACTCGAGCATGAAATATTAATTGACGCGCTCATTGGTTCAATTCAATTTACGACTACAAATGTGGTGCACAAATTGAATATGTCCTGGTGCATCACATCAATCTAAATGTAAGAGTGACAGGATTTATGAAATCGGCGCAATGAGAAGATTCGAGTTTCTGCTTTGTATTTATTGTAGGAATTATAACTTACGAATGCAAATAAACTGGCAATATAAAATGCTCTAGTTTAATAAGATCTACCGAGGTCGCAAAACCGCCGAGGAAGGTTGTTAACCCAGAAACCCTGGCCGACGTCGCGCTATCGTCGCCGTACTTCAGCGGGGCGGGCAATTAAACACAATCGTGTCAAAATTTACGCGACCCTATCTCGCAACTTTATGATGGTAATTTTAAACCGTCGACAAAAAACTGCTCACAATATTTCCAATCCGCTTCGTTCGATGGCGCTTCACCGGCCGGCCGGAGAGCTCTCCGACATCGCCGGAGTAATTGCCGCACCGGCAGCTGCCTGCGTTTTGGATTCCTGAACGAATCCAATTTAAAAACGCAATATACAAAAATTTATTCGTTCCATCACCGGAACGGACTTGAAAGATTTCTTTTCATTGGGCGGATATTTGTAGAACGGGTCGGATAAATCATTCTTATTAGGAGTTCATTTAAGGATAGATTCCGGAGTGGAATGAGATTATTACTTAACAGCCTGAAGGCCCGTTGACGGGATTCAGCCAATATAAATTGGCCGTGATGGTCCTTTATTATTTTGACATTATTAACTGAAACAAATGTTGTTTCAAAAAGAATGGATGATCTGGTGACAGCGGATTAAATGAGTCATGTTAATCACAAAAGTTTTTGTTCATGAGCAATCTGAGTACACTGTCCTACCTTGAACTGCTCACTTTGTCAGATGGCAACAAAGAGCTTTATTTTCAGAAAACAAGGGATAAAGTGACCATCAAATTATCGTCGTTGAACTCGCGCTGTCGCCGTCGATTATGTCTCTGGTGAGTCGTGACTCGTGACCGAATTAGCTCAGCAGAAAGAAGCTAATTAACGTGACGTTTTCGAGTTTATTAGACGGGCGCCGAGCTCGGTCACTGCCAAGGAGACACTTTCTTTCTTCCGTCGTTCCTCTGATGTTTGTTTTATGTATCGCTGTCAGATTCGTTACGACTTCCCGCTTGTTTATGATTGAAATCGAAGTCAGATTTAGCTGGTTCCAGGAATTGTATTTTCTTCTGAGTTTTATTGTTGTATCAGTTGTAACTTTGTGTATGAAATTTTAAATTTGCACAGAAGTTCGCAAATTCTTTCTTGACTGACTAAGTTGAGTTTGCTGTTACTGTGCTGCACTACAGCGATTATGCGGGAATACTTTGTATAGAGTGATGCCTCCACTCGATATGCAAGAGCCGGATCGAAGGCTACTTATAATGGTAGCTAGGGCAAGATGGCTGAGCGCCACGCTATCCAGGTTACGGCACGCCGCACGACCCTCCTCGCACGAGGGTGCTTCACTTGAATCTGAGGGCGCCTCGATAATCGCATCTTCTTCACTCGACTCTTTAAGAGTCAAGTCTTCCATCCTATATTTTTTCAAATTACTACATCCACATTTTCTTCTACTTAAGAATATTGAATGTTAACATGTGTGATTCTAAAATCGAATGAATTAGTTTACATGTTACGTAGATACATTAATCCAGTTGTCAAAACAATATAACACTTGTGAATTTGTGTCAACAATAAAATTAACGGCCTTTGTTAATTTAATGGGTCTTTCGTGTCTGAAATCCAGTGAAGATGTATTTCAAGGAAACTTCTAACGTAGCCAAATAAAATGCCCGAGGAGAAAGAATTTGGTAACTGACTTAGTTATTGTTCCATGTGTAATTTACTGGGAGAGAGGACAATATTGAAGAATATTAATAGTAATTTAAAAGTGTGTGGTTTTTACGATCCATCTGTGTAGTCCCTAGCCGATGTATCCGGGGCGATGCATTCTGTTCAACGACAGGAGGCTACTACTGATGTATTTCATAAAATCATCAATTGCAATAAATAAGTATCAAAAGCTTTTACTTTTCTGACTCGCATCACTCGATTTTGCAGACTTTTTATCGACTGACTAATACATGACGTAGGAACTAGAGCCATAGGAACATGGAGATCTGGGCAGATGCCAAATTAAACGATTTATTATTTGACGCAACGAGCCCGCCTTGGCATGGACGCTTTTGTGTAAAAAAATATTAGGTGATTAATAACTAGCATCTCTTTATCCTGGTGACTCGCTTCTGGTATCCGCAAGCAGCTACGGCGCCTCTGATGTTGTTAAACTTTTGAACCTGTTTTATTATATGGAGGTAGTTGTTTGTCACATAGATATGTATCTGACACATCTTATTCAATGGCGCAAATATATGGCTGTACTTTAAAGAACTTAATCTGTAGACCTATACTCCGTGTCAGAACGACATCCACCCCAATTGCCGCAATTACTTACAGAGATATTCTAGCGATTGCATAGTAAGACAGACGTGCGCATATTTCAAACTTTGAACAAAGTTCTGTTAATAAATTGTTTAGCTAGAAATGCATGTATAGAGTTGAGAACATCATTCATGTTACTACAAAATTGCTTCGGCAAAGTAACTGGTGCGAGGCAACTTCGGCCGTAATTCCTTTAATCTAGTTCGCAGTTGGTACTGTGGAGTTTGCGAGATACCTTCCGAACGCCAGCTGCCAACTGCGCAATGTTACTGCTGGTTGTCTGTATTACTTTAAACGTCTATTAAATAGCAGTTCTAATCTACTGATACAAACTCATTTTATTACTGAATGTTAAGTCTAACTAGGAGATAATGACACACAAGTTCCCAACAAACCGCCCTGCAATTAAGAAAATCTGAAGCATGGAAAATATTTATTTTTAAATATACATAATTATTGCTATAATTGTATAATTGCTATTTTAAATTGATATATTTCTTTTTTGTTTTCAGGTATGGTCTTTGTTTTAAACCTATGATTCAGGCTGACCCTGTAAGTATGAACGATTGTAACATTTACACACAATATGTAACAAACGGTCATCAATAGTTATCTTTTGGCCGGCAACGCATCGGTATTAATGCGATTGAAACGAGAATGCGAAAGACATTCTGTTTGTTTAAAACTCACGTCAAACTCAGTTCTAGAATTATTACCTGAACCAAAATATTTAATTTTGCGAACGTTTTAAAATGTCTTTTATACTCATTGTTCTTTTGTTCGCCGTTTCTTTGAAACGCAGAAAATCTCGTTCAGATTTTAATTTAAAACTATTGTCGGGTTTCAACGATGTGTCTGGAACACTGGGATATTTAAATGGTCTCCCAATTTCTCTTGTAGAAAAACTCAATGCAGTCGAAAGCAGCCTTAATACTGCATTTTAAAACGAAGAATTAAACGGCGAAAATCTTATAAAACACATTTTTAACGACGCTACAAATGGAACTGCAGTTTCTTTTTAAATTGTATTTTATTGTTACAAAAACAAATAATCTGATATTCAATCTCGAATTGTCATGCATAGAAGTATATTTTAAATGTTCAGTTTTGAACCCGAAACCCCTCAACGTACATAACGCAGTACCCGTTAACATCGTGTGGTTAAACTGTAAGCAGTGGCGTGATAATCCTGTGTTAATGACGCGTGGGAAGGCAGCTGCGGCCCCAACTTGTAATGCATATACCCGGAATACTATGTATCTATTTACACACTTATGTGCCTTAATATTACCCTTATGTAGTTCTCTAATACATGGAATACTGAGGAAAATAACGTGGGCTGAGCGCTGGCGTGTCCACACTTAATAAAGGAACATGATCGTTATAATAGACTGGGCTTAGCTGTAACCGAGAGGGATATTAACCATCCGTGTAAAAAATATCGGTGTAGTGTACTTTTAGAAAATAACTAGACGTGATATGATCCGTAGACTATACTTTAACAATTCTTTGAAATTCAAGAGAAAGACGCTAAACATATTTGTAACACATCTGTTTGGCGTCCCATTTCTAAACAAGAAACGGGAAAGAACTAGCACACTGAAGTTGCTTTCTAAATCTTATTACACGGAACATTAAGCTTCACCGTCTTATGAAACTTATAGCCGGTGCTTTCCGTAAGCGAGATTTTGCTTTATAAATAGCGAAATAGTCGTAATTTCAGGAGACCGTCACTTGTCGCTCGGCGGGCGGCGCTGGTGTATGTGGGTCAAGCGCTCGTCTCGCTACTATGTTTATTTTCGACAACAATGACAAATGGATCGGTCGGCTTCTTGAGGGGTGCGGGGTGCGGATGACATGGGACACTTGTGGTGTGACCGCTCTTAAGCATATTCCGCGCCGGGGTGCAATTGATTAGCCGCGCCCCTATTGTTAAAAAAAAAAACGCAAAATAATTTTAATTTTCCATTTTTTCCGTTAATTCCGTTCAGTTCCATTAATTTCTCAAAACTCTGTAATTTATATAAAAAAAATCGCAAATAATCTAAATGTAATGTAAGCACCTAATAAGTTTCTAGTGCTCGGCGCCCCCTAGTACCCCGCGCCCGGGTGCAGCTGCACCCCTTGAACCCCCGGGTAAAGACGGCCCTGCTTGTGGTGTGACCGCCGACAGAGAATGGTGGTGTTATATTTCTTTTTGGATGCTACTTCAAAAACATATCGAGAATCTTACTTTAGAAAGGTATCGATTAGAGAATTAGATGCACAAATTTATTATCTGTATGTGCTATTTCAAAGAAAATAAAGCCTATGAATAACTTCTGTATAACCTAAAAGCTATGTGGAAAATGTTTGATCGCTATGTGGAAAATTAGGGTCACATAGAAATTGCGTTACAATTAACAAAACATTTGTTAATATCTGTCTGTATTAATCACATTCAGACTAAGGTGGACTGGAAAACTCGACTGAGAAATAGGCCCCCAACAAATGAAGGACAGTAGAAATATCATCAGATGTTTTTAAATCTAAGTTCGTCTACTCTTGTATAAAGAAATACGATTTTTTGGCGAAGTCTACTTGTATGTTGTCCTTATGTAATCAGAATTCAACTTATCTGTATGAGTTATACGACCGGAAAATATTAGGTATTGCGTACACGAGGAACTTTGGTTCCCCGAGTACGTAGTTTATTCGATACATTTTGCAGGCTGGGGTTAAAAGTTGCCAGGTGTCTGAGCTTTTCCTTAGGGGTTTCGTGGACTACCCAAACACCCGTCGGCGTCGATCAACGTGTATGGTGAACATATTGAAAATATCCCCGATCGATGGTAGCCTTGAACTTCAGCTTATGAATATTGAATTAATGGGGTGAAACGTTTGTTATGGGGCCTGCAAATACGACTCCCAATTTATCGATTGGGTGTCATGTAAGGATGATTTATGACTTGGAGAATATCAAGAATAGGATTAGGTTACCGTGTTGTCATTGTTGAGATCTATTAGTGTATAAGTAGTAATCAATTGATTGTTATAATACATAAGGAGGCTACTATCTCTTAAGCCGCTGTCTTTCAGTAAACTCATGTTTAAATTAAACCTTTACACTCCCTTTGACGATTTGGATCAGTAAAATTGTCTCTAATAACTTGTAAACATGTCAACTTTTGAAAATTTATATTTTATATAGTACACAAACGTGTACTTAAAAGTTTATTTAATTTACACCGGAGTAAATACTGTTAAGCACAGATTTATCTAGCTCTATTTTGTTAGCTTGCCCCCCTTTAGCGACGCCCATGTCTCTAAATTTGACATTATTGCCATCGTAACACACCTTAGGATAAGCAAATGTACTTGTGTACATTTGATGGTATCCAGCCAGATGGCTAGCTGCTACTGGTCTGTCAGTCAGCCGGGGCTCATGTGACCGCTCGTGCGGACAGAACGCGCTCGCAAGTGCAAGGCCGATCGCGATCAATGAATGTCAGGGCCGGCCGTGGGGTTGCCAGCTCGCCCGGGACAGTTTTCACTACATTCCGTTAAAAAATCTGGTTTCCGCAGTGTTTTTCTCTAGTAATGTCTCCATTTTCCAAAAGATTGGATATGAGTTTGATCCCTTATCAGTCTTGTAGTTTCAATAAATATTACTGGAAAGATGATTGACATGGTTGTGAGTTTTTGCGGTCTATTTCCCAGATATAGAAGTTATCTAAGGTAGGATATTATGAATGTTATTGTCACTTATTGTTATGCCGGTCCCTGCTACTGTGAGGCAAGGGTAGTGATCACTACTTTCCGCTATCGTTTGCTGTGTAACATAAAACATTTGAGGATGTGGTTGAAATAATTTATAAACCTGTGGAGGAAAAGTGGAGATCTCCGCCAGGCGATGTCACTTGCCTGGGGACCGCGGCGCGAACGCTAACTTCGGGCCATTGTATATATGCAGGGATCGTAGAATGTTTCGATAGCGCGATCTAGGATAGCTCATCTGATTGGCCAGTCTTCGTGACGATGTGTGTGACGTAATGTGTTGTCATTGGTCTCAGTCTCATTGTGCGTGTGGCGTGTTCAGTGTTTCTATGTAGGGAGCGCGCTCATATTTCTATAGACGGCGTGCCCCTACAAACCTTTTATCACTTTATTTTCATTATCAATGTGCTCTCACTTTCCTGTCGGATATCGTAAATTTTGAAAAACATGATTATTAAGAACCTTGCTAAGCGGGGAAAATGTTGTAACTCCGGAAAACCTATTGACATTTCTATCGGATTAAAGATTAGAAGGATATTCGGATGGACAGTGGACATGTCGAAAATTCCTTAAAAATAAGCAAGTTGGAACACCTAGCAACACTAGCCGACCCCACCGCGTCAGAGACTGCGTGCAGAGTGATCGGCAAGGCGGATTAAAATAGCGGACGGCGAAAGCGATTTGTTAGTAGAAAAAGATCTCAGTCCTTATTTATTTAACGAAAAAATATGATAATGGATTTCGACTGAAAATAAATGTAATTATTGTCTAGTATACATTTTATATTACTTTTTATACTCGTATCAATCTCCGGTGTGAACACCATGGTAAGGATTGCTTCCAAAGTAAGAGTTAATTGAGGTATCTATGCGGATATCAGCCTTGAAGAATCGCATTTTTTGGTAGAAAAATAAAATTCAAAAACTAATATTATTCGTACTTGACACTCAAAACTTGGATGAACAATGAGAGTTATATATCCAAGTTATTAGTCAAAAAATTTGCTGATGGGGAACCAGATTATTGCCGCTAATAAAACCATTTATAATGAACTGCAGTTAACCCACTTGGCTGGGAATTGGCTAAATTATTACCAGTTCACCAACATTTTGATTTACAGTTGGAGGTTTATTAGGACACATTTTGGGTTGAAAACTGATTTATTTTCAACCCACGTTTTTCTTTATAGTATGGTGGTGATGATATGGAGTTTCATTTTGAATTCACGTCATTGTGATACTTGTTTTATGTATCTTAATCCGTTTTTATTAATTTTTGAAACCCTTTCTAATCGTAGTGATATTTAATTATTAGTCATTATATTTAAATTATTAGTCATTAATATAAATTATATTACGTACGTTTCATTCTTCAGATATAATAAACACATGTAAGTACCTTCACAATGAAGGTACTTACATGTGTTTATTATACGAGTATCTTCGAATGAAACGTACTCATATAATTGGGATAGAACTTCTCTTATAGGTAAGTTCGTTTAATCATCAATAATAAGTCATAAATATATCAATATATTTAAATTATTAGTCATTATAAAATACATACTTTTCGCGACCATAGCGTACCGCCGTCGCCTGTCACTATGAGCACGCTTTTTATGCATAATGTAATAGATACTTGCAACCCACTTTTGAAAAGTGTTCGCTTTTCAAATTTTTTGACGTGGATCCAAAAGTTTAATTCATCAAAACATGTTCCAAGCTTATTTAAATTTATTAAGTTACGAAATGAAAAGTATTTTTTGCTCGAATTGAATATACCCTGATTACTAAGAACGTATTCGCTACAGTAAGTACCTGGTTTGTGCGTATTCAAAAACATAGCATGACATACAGACCGACTTGAATCACGCTTTGAAGTTAATACCGTAGGTTTACATTTTCTTTTGCGATTATAAGCCTCTTTCTTGTTGTAATTCACAAAAGGCACATTTCATTGACTAATGAGAGATTTGTGTACCATTTTTATGTAATACTTTTAAATTAGTAATGAGGTTTATAAGGTGGTATTATAGATAAGTATCAACACACATCATTAGTGTGTTTGACGTGACCACGGCGACAGCACCGTCTCGCCGACGCTAGTCGACCAATTTCCTTCAATTGTCCGCTACAATACATTTATCACCGTCACTCATGTCATGTAACATGGGTCGACGGTCGCCGCTCAACTTACACAGAATATTACACTTGTAACACTGACACGACGCGACAGACCTATGTAAGTTAGGATATTGTGAGAACTATTACACTCCTTAGAATATTTTGTGATCAATCTGTCAATAGGTAGAGATTTGATAAATGGAATTGTGAAAAATGTTGATCTTATTTCAATTTTAACTATAGAGTGGGTACTCAAGTTTTACTAATTAGTTCAATAAATCGTAACGAGTGCGAATACATTTTCTGTTAAGATCCATAATGAAGCTAAACGAGTCCCCTAACCTTCACGTGAATGACAGTCTGGTTCCTTCCGCCGCAACGCTTATCGCTTTCCACTCGAAATACACACCGGCGGCGGCGCGGCGGCCTTGTTGGAATGAGGCTGCGCTATTTTTGATGCACCACATGCTTAGGATAAACTCGTAGTTCGCGCCAGCCAGGCCAGATGCATTCGCGAGCTTCATTTCGCGGCTAGTGAACGCGGTCAGAGCTTAGGTATTTTATGTATATCGAAAATTAATGTTGACCTTTTAGTTCAGCTCTTAAGTTAGAATTACATCGGGAGCAGCGATTTTCTTGATAAACAAGCCTATTCTCATCGTCAATCTTTGACTTAATTTGTACATGGATGCGGTGGTAAGAGTATGACGAACGAAGTTTTCAAATTGCCATTAGTGTAACTGCCGATCGCCCCTGTTGTTTTATTTACTCGATAGATGACTTACTATTGATATAAGCTGTAGTGAAGCATGCGAGCACCTACGAGTAGAAGTGGATTTTAAGTGTTTAATCAGACAAATAAATACGGAAACTCTATTAAAAGTATTTACTCCGTCAAGTTTATCTTGTTTTTCCTGTCTTAACCGATTCATTGCCACCGTCATTTTCAAGAACATGCCATGCCCCATACATTGATTCATGACGCAACATGTGCGTCATGGGCCGGGCTAAAGGACAACTGTCATCTTAAAGGTGTAAAAACATTTTCGATATTTTGCAAATAGTATATCATGTATTTGTATTTTTTTTTGTAGACGATCAGATAGGAGCCAGGGATTTTAATTAACTAATTTGTATGAATATTATCAGCAAAATACGAGTACCTGTAAAGTAGTGTCCGACCGAAGTTTCGGTCAGTC
>LGAG01000306.1:343494-361750 GCA_001278395.1 Lerema accius | reverse complement strand
TCTTTCTTGTTTCAGGTACGTCAAGTGTTTAATTACTAGGGTAAATATTGAATAGAATAAAACATACCTCCGGTAAGTATCAGTTACAATATTAAATATAAGTGCTCTAAACAGTATAAACAGTTGTTGAGGACCGGGAAGTAGTGTCAATGGGTGCATTCTTCCATGTTATCATTATCATGTCATTGTAACGTCTTCCTACACGTGATTTATTTGATGACATCATTGTTTGGTAATTGCACGCGATATAATAATGCATATTAAGTACCTATGTTTAATAAATAAGATAGCTGTTACGTTGCATTTGACACTCGTTTATGTAAAAGAGACGATAGCACGTACTAGGAAGACATACAGGTACATGTAAGATTTCCTTCAGTTAAATACTATGATATAAAGATACGATATGTAAGTATCGATTAGTTTGATTAGACTTACAAAGCTGGTGTTATGTAACTAGTGGTTATCGATTATTGATAACCAGTGAGTGATATTAGACGGTTAAAAAAGATAACTTGATAATTAATTAGGATTTGTAGTTAGTTAAAACCCGTTCTATGGTTTCGTTGGGTATTTCTGGTTGGCAAATGTCAATGTCAACATCAACTACATGTCAAAGAGGCCGTCAGTGTAACATTTGTGTGTGTGTGTGTGTGTGTATAGTTTGACATAATCAGTTATGTGACCTGTTTTTAACCGCGGCGTGGCTCTTCCCTAGTGTAGTTCATAATGCTCTGACAATAATTTTTTTTAACATAACCTAACCTTTTTAATAAATAGCATCCCCGAAAGAGATTAGTATAGTGTTCAATCTACGTATGGTGAGATAGGATAATTATTATATATGTATGTTTGATACTTTATTATAAAATTATAGCCGTGAAATGCTTGTTGGTTCTCTCCTATTTTTAGTCACTGTTTACCAATCGTAGTTACGCTTTATCCACGGGTTTATGATGGCTACTTATTATCAGAACATTAGTGCGCCACTACATAGTTTTCAAACGATCGCGTAAGTGACAAACATATTACAATTATTACATAGATAATGTATCTACGCATAATACTAAATAACAGTTAAGTAACATTACGATGTCAATAAATATATGTAATTATATTTGTCTGTCTACGAACACAACAAATATTGTTGTTATGAAAGTGGCATGCCTCGTTATTGTCTGATAGCATCCCGTTTGCGTAGGCCTAATATGAGTCTAATTGTTGAAGTGATAAGATTGAAAATCGTCTGATTATTTATTTATACTTCAAAGTATCAAATCCTTTGTTGTTCCTTCGCTAACGTACGTAGTTACAATTTTCTTATCTTTTAATCAGAATCGGGGTGTTTGTGTCAAATCGAAGTTACTGGAAACAAATTAATTAGGGATATTTTACAAAATGTTCCTAAATCTGATATAATTGATTCTAGATTAGTAACTGAACTAATAATCCTTTCTGTCAAACGAAGTGTTCAGGGTTCGATTCTCGTGCAGTAGTAGGTACTACAACTACTTTGGTGTTTGAGTATTTGGGTATTAAAAAAAATTACAGCCTAAGTCACTCCTACAATGGAGAATATTTAATGGCACCCCATTTGATGGTTAGTTCTTATTAACAGCGACATTGCAATATGTAACCTTGTTTAGCCAACCGTTAACGGTCAAATAAAATTGTTTTCGTAGCAGTAAACCGCTCCCCGGGGGACTCGGGTTATATTTGTCTTGGGCTCCTGTACAGCGGGCCGAGTACGCGTGTGGCTCGGTTTGTTTTCACAATCGCGGCTTCTGTAACGATGGCTGTTGTATTTGATGCCATATGAGTAAGTGTGGGAGACTCCGTGACTTGTTCAACAACAAAGGGCTTAATTCTCACAGCATTCAGTGTTTTTATAAACCTGGCTGGAGCTAGTAAAGATATCAATCTGTTACAGGTGTCCTAAATGTTCATATATACAGATTAGTCAGAAGTTAGTTTTATTCTGTGTCAATACAAAACTAATATTCTCCACTTCAATCATAGTTGGAGCCGCAGGATACTGTATAATGAATTATTCATTAGTCTACGTGATTCAATTTATTTGTTTCGTACAGCATAAATGGTGAATGTCAATCATGTTTTTTTGAGTCCTTGGGTTCACTCGTTCACAATGTTTTTTTGAGATCTTAGAATAGATAAGGTTTTAAGAGGTCCGGATTTTTAATATGAACTGGTAGATTCTCTGACATCGGCAAGACTCCGCAGCTTATTGTTCATTATCCCATTCCACACCCATGTCATAAGACTGTCTCCCAAAGTAAAGTCGTGGTTACGATGACTTGCAAAGTTGTACCTTATTTCAACAGTAGTAAAAATCTCATGCTACTTGAAATTGTAGACTTCGATTAATAGTATTACGTGGTTTGTAGATATGCGTCGGCTTATTTGAGTTCAGTCGGCTGTTGAGATGGCAAGCAACTCCACCGGAATACGTTGTACCTACTATCAAGTATTATTGCGTGCTGGCTATACCGCACACAGGGCTGACAAGCAGATTTACGATACTTTTTGAAACGTACACACTCATTTATTGTTGTGATGAAAGTAGCTAATGTGTCTTGTTTGATAATGCTTTCCAATTAATGCAGCTTCCGAGATTGCCACTAGATTGGTAACCGTTGATTTTATTACGAAGTTTATGTCATTATTGATTAGAGAATGTACGCGGAAGTAAAGTTAATCTTGGAAATAGAAATGGACAGAACGCCTTTGGACCCTAAAAGTTACAAGGTGTATTCTGTAAGTGGTCGTGAAATACATGATGGTTCATCCCTGATGAGCCGCGAGGTCGGCGGGCCGGCGGCCGCTCAAGGCGAGCGAGGATCGCAAACAGATGGAGATGACGTTGACACCCGCACTTACACTGCCACTTGAACTGCCTAATTTATTTTATGTATTGATAGGAAGATACACTGGCGTTTCAGTATTTTCGGTTCCTTTGTCAGCCATGTTGCCTGTAACAAACCCAATACTTGGATGGAAAACATACCTACCTATGTTCACTTGATAATTTTAAGAGAAACGCGTTCATGTTTAGAGGAGGTTTCTTTTCTATACTAGAGCAAGAAACAAAATGTCAGTTTTGAAATGTTAAAACACTGCTAGTGTACAAAGAGTCATGAACAATATTACGGTCTATGTAATAAAATACATGTGATGCATGTTTCGTAATATAAAGAGTGTGTTGTGTGTATCATCTGTGTTTGGAGTGTTCACCCCGCGACATTGTCTGTGGCGAGCAGCAGCAAACAAACATGTCTGAGTGTTTGTCCATTGTCAATGACGCCTTGTTGGCTCTTAAGTCAACAGCCGAGTTATAGGCACTCGTTTTATTTGAACTTATAACGTACGTACTCCACAATAAATGTGAAACTCTTCTGTCGAAGGACTGAACTAAAAGGTTAACTTTTGAAACATTTATTGGAGTTAACATTTACTGTGAGGTCATTCTTTCTTCTTCGCCTTTTCTGTAATGTTATTTAGGCTGTAAGTAAAAACCCTGCAATAAAATTGTTAAATGAGTTGATGCTTCTACCTGATGGTATATGGCGGTGTGGTGTTGTAAACAAAACAATTAATCAAGATAACCTGCACTCAGGTACATTTGAATGTCAATTCTGACTACATTTCAATGAACCTACCATTCGTTTCACATTTGTTTCGATATAACATTAAAAATGAATACCGCGGTAAGTAGCGAGCAAAGAAAATTATTACCGACGTTAGGATTTCTCATGGTTTTTTTTTCGGTATCCAATTTGGCTGCTTTTGAACGTATTAACATTGCATCAAAAGATCGTCTTCAAAAGTTAGACTCCGAGATTTGAGACAACACGGTGTCACAAAGCCAATGTCAGTCATCTTTATCTGTATATATCCATACACTACAGTACCTACTTCATGTTTTGGGAAGTATGCAATAAACAGTGAGTAGAGGCGGCGAATGATCAATACAAACAGAATGTTTTCATTGAAGTAATATTTTTTTAACTGTTTTGTTTAATAACAGCGGCTCGACAGCCGCAGCCAGTGTTTGCATCTTGCATCGGCCGTTCGTTAGTAAAAATATACGAAACGGCTTCTGCCGATATCCGTAGTTTCAATGTTAGGTGATGGTACTCGAGTTCATTGTTGCAAACATTGGGCTGACAATCAAGTGATATGCGAAAGTATGCTTACTTTGTGATTTGGTAGCTGTCCTAGAATTAACTCCGACACATTTCCTCTTGTTTACAATTACTATTGAAATTACACATATTATATACAAGAAAATTGATAACTGTCAGTAGTTTTTTGGTCCCAACGTTGACTATTTTTTGTTCTTCGTGTCCTTTCATTGACATCAGATACTTCTTTTGCGACCTTTTTCTTAATTCAAAGTCATTTTTATTTAGTCTTGAGTTAACAGCTCAATTAATGAACATCAATAATTTCACAAATAATAATTTTAAGTTTACTTCATTACAATAAAATTTGTTTATTTATTTATTTAATTAAGGATCGCCAACGGAAAGTACATTGCACACTTATCAATAATAGTACAAACAAAATCATATTAAATGCCTTCCCAATTATAGGCAACCACAACTCAACAATTTGTTATTCATTTATCAGTATCTGATCTCATATAAACTTTACATATGAACACGACGTTGCTGAACTTATTCATCATGACTTCACCGAAGCAATTTATTATTTAGATCTTCTAATAACAGGCGTGGATAGACTAAAGTAACTTCATGAAACTTGGATTGATGAAACACTGTGTAAGTGAAAGTTTCCAACTCAAAGCATGCAAATATTAGCCTCAATCCTCGAAGCTCCACATCCCATTATCGAGCCCCCGTATGATCCGCTCTCGTACAATATTGGATCCGCATCGAACATGTTGCAATGAGCAGATATCTATAGGCGGTACACGAGCATGATGGAAAATATAGCTAGCATAAATATAAGACAACCAGGAATAAGAAGAGTAATGGCTAGATGATTAACGGAGTCGACCGGTGTAGTTTTAGTTTATCTCAATTTCTGTAGCCCAGTTTAATTGATGTAAGATGTATTCAAGTATTAACAAGTTAAAGAGACCGTACCACTAAATCAGAAATGGAACAGAATAAGTGTGACGAACGTACCTCTTTTACAGATATACATAGGTAGTTGTAAAGTTAAAAATCACGTTTAAATATTTATCCCGGAAGCGAGAATTGTGTGATGTGACGTACGTGTAAACTCGTGAAAGATGTCAGGCTGCGTCTACATCGCGCATTGTACTGCATTATTCTGTCAATAACATTATGCAAGTATTATTTACGCGGCGTATTTGCATATGCATAACTTGTTAGTGGGTAAATTGATAAGGTGCGGTTAATGAGTTTATTACATTGCATAGACTTTTATAGTACCTATATGTGTTTATTAGTGGAACAAAAACACTATAGAGGCAATATCTGTTTATATTGTTTTGACAATAGTTTCTGGAATGTAACCTTTACTTGTAAGTAGTTTAAGTAAGCCAATTAACAGTATGGAACTCAGTGTTTGTTACAGAAGGTACCACGCAAGTGTCACTGAGTTAAATGTACTACGTGGCGTGGGAAGTTTTGTTTCCGTATGTGGGTCGACTTAGCCAATGCTATTCAATTTGCGTTAGTTATTCGACGTTTCGAAGTAAGTTGCGTCAATGATTCAAATGGCATTGGTTCCAGCGAAATAAACAATGGTGGCAGCGCCTGTCAATCTTCGTAGCTATAAATAAATCCGTGATCGACGACAACAAAGATCGTCTTAGCTCATCCAACAAGTGTTTAATTCATTGGGCTGATAAACAAGTGTGTATATTACGAGTGTTTATAACAATAACAAAGCTGTATCTATATCGTTTCGTTGACCCATCGATGTCGGTCACGCAGACTGTGTATGGCGCGATGCAATAGGTACGCCACAGCAGCCGATACCAGTTCGTTCACCGACGACGACACAATCATGATTGCCATTATGCACCTTACTTGCTTAACATGAGCTTCTTACTATGTCGCAGCATTTTTGTGTCTATAGAAGATTGATGGTGCATAAATGCAATTAACAAGCAGTTCTTGAGAAATTAATAGAGATAAATACCTCTCTTCTCGCCTAACCTTGCTCTGTGCCCTCCAGGATCCATTTTTGTATATCATTAAGGTGCAATGGATGCTATGAAGCGAAAAAAAATTAAAAATATTTTTGTTACCTTTAGGTACTAACAAATCATCGGGCAATGAACTTGTCCAATGTCCCAATTTAAAGAAACAATGGTTTTAAAAATAAAATACTTTTATCTGTCTACTCGATATTGATACAATATCTCCTATATTTGATAAACTCCTTGAACGATCTTGATCAAAATAATCTTAGGAAAATTACTGTTATTTTTACATTTTTGTTACGTCAGGCTACTACATGTGATTTCTGATAATAGTAACTTAGTGAACTTATGCCGAGACCCTGACATGTTATATTTTCTAAGAGTCTTACTTAAATAAAATTTAATTATGATACGGTTTGTCTGTTGCCTTCGTGGCTAATAGTGTATCCTAATATTAAAATCTATGGACAATACCAATGATGAATCTTTCATGAAATCCCAATTCTGATTTCAAAACGTGAAAAGATGATGTATTTATTGAATTCAACCAGATGTGATGAATGAAGACCATGTGACGTCCTATTGTTGTTGAGCCGAATCGCACCAATCAAACAATGATTCATCGGACTTTAAGTTTATCACCAAACACCCGATAATAAATGTTTTCTAGAAGCATATTTATAACTCTACATAAAACATTTTGATGATACAACCAAATGATAAAACGTCCTATCGAAACATATTCAGGCTACGAGAACATATTGCGCGTTGATAAATACTATAAAGAATATAAAGATAAACAGTGATAAGTGATCCTGATCACACAGACGATTCGGCTGAAGATATGACATTGTGACGTCACTAATTGCGCCAAAAACATTGTGGGAAAAACAATGATTAGACAATAAGTAATGCATTTGTTTTGTTTACTTCGCACCGTCTCCTCGGAAGTGACGCGAATTCGAAAACAGATAAAACACGATATGATGCAAAGGAGGAAAATTTTAACAAAATAATATCGAAGATGGGACTTTCAAGATACACAAGAAGTCCCTATTATTCTTCGAATCCATTAGTTTATGTTAGTGCAATTTGTTTTCAATCCAGATTACAATTGAGCTCAAGACCTCTGGGCTGTCACTGTGTTTGTGTAGTGCGTGCACATAATGATCATTGTTCTGTTGTGCTATTATTATGTACATAATGAACACCCCTATCATTATTAACTCGACGCGGCGTGGAGCAGCCCTACTGAAACAGGTTCATGACGTTTTACATTCCTTCAAATGTTTTCAGAAAGGTAGTGCTTGGGTTTGGTTCCATTGTTACTATAGTCTTCTAACTTAGGCAAGTTTTCATGAAATAGAGGATTTTATAATAATAGCAGAAATGGAGAAGATGGCTCAGCTAACTGTTGGTGGATATTGACTTTGATTGTCCATCAGGTAACATTGCATTATCGCTTAGTTATGAGGCGCAGGAACATTTGACGTTTTTAAAAATAAAATTCACAAAATCATTTAAGTTACAGCTATGTTACAAGTAAGGTTAAACATGTATTTATCGAAACATGTAATAACACCACAATTAACCTCCTCGCTGACTAACGCGGTGCTGATGTCATTACCATAATTATTTCTTCTGTGTCATTCCGTTATTACGAGATTTAATCATCTAATTCTCCAGATGATAATCTTGAAACTATAAATCCTTAACATTGTCAAGGAAATTTGTTAGCAATGTTACAAAGCATGAGCATGAGGTATCTGCTAGCATTGCAGGGTGGGTAATGTTTATGCAGAGATTTGTGGAAGTATATTAATATTCTGGATTGTTTGTGATTCTGTTTGGTGTCAATATGGAAACGGGCAAAGTGCTCTGTCTGACGGAGGGAAAATTTGAGAAACGAAGAATAAATGTCATTCGATTCCTCTTCTGATGGATAAAATGTTCGTGTGCGATATGCTATGCCCACTGTGCCTCAAGGAATCTACGTTTAACAAGACAGAATAAGTGAAACTTGTAGATTATTGAGGCCCAATCGAACATAACGATCAATGTAACTACATAATAGATCTGCGTAATTTGAAATACCAACAGCGTGTGGCTTCTAATAATCAGATTACTGGCGTGTGTTGACGCGGTGGCGCTGCCGGCTGCCGAGCGCTGGCTCATAATGCAATATAACGCCTTCCATTGTGTTTGCGCCTCATTGCATCTGTTGGGCTTGTTAGTTAATAACGCATACTTCATGCTATTTTTATTCAACATTTATTCCATGATATATTTAAAACATGACCCATAGCATAATTATAAATGCTTAAAAGTCAGCATAAGACTAATCGGATGTATTGGCTTTCCAAATCCAAAGTCATTTTAGATTTAGACTGTCTCATTCTTTCTCGTTTTACTTTAGGATTCGTAGTTCGTACTAACTCATGCAACGAATAGACCGGAACACCATATCATATGTCATGCCAAGCTATGTGCGAATCAGTCTAGTGACAGGTATTTTCTCTTAGTTCGAATACTATCAATAGTCTATCTACAGAACGTGTTGCAGTTGATGAGTCTTTGTGGTCTTTGGTAGGTATGTCGACAAACGCAAATGGAATCAATAGGCTCTGCCCGTGTCGCCTCCTCTCTTAGTAACGTTAGGGCCATCAGTTTCGTGTGGATGACACAAATAGATCACGAAGCGGGATACGTCTGTCAGCCATAAATATTCTTTGTTATAGTATTGAAATGTTAATTTACTGTCCATTACCTTTTTATAAACCAACACAGTGAAACTTCACTAGTTAAACAATTTAAACGTTTACCTTATTAAAATTATTGTCATTATTATAATTGCGTGCTGAGTTGTTTGCTGATGATGACTGTGATCATCAAAGAAAATCTGATAATTACTAAATTTAATACCTGCGTCGTATTGTGATTTAAAACACGAAGTTTTTAAAAGATTAAAGGAAAATATATTACTTTTAATGAATTTCAATATAAAGTTGTTTCATAGCGTGGCTTTACCCCGATATAAAGTTCCGAGATAGCTTTAATTACGACCTTCACTATTCTCTCGCGAACTAATTGGTTTTTACGTCTCGACGCGCAACAAGATCGCAATATTTATTTTTAGTTATAGACCTTGTCGGTTTAATAAAATTTCATTTGAGCTGTGTGCATGCATCGACCCGAACGTCATCGGACTCTTTGTAAAAAATAATAAACTTTAGATCTTTTAAAACATCTCAATTACCCATTGTTATGAAAGATAGATTTGTAAGTAGATATGTGTACGTTTACTACTTACATTTCAATATATTATAGATGATTGGTAATTTTGCAATGTATATGTATATGTAATAGGACGCATCACAGAGGTTATAAATGAACCACAAGCTGAAATCAATCGCATGCATAATGCGTCGGCGGGCGGCGGTGGCCGGCGGGAGAGCCAATCGCATTTCAATCTCGGTCTAATTGTCTGTTTGACTAATGGGCGCGATAACACGAGCTCGAGGCGGCGTGATGACCAGAACCTGGGGTCAAATCACATTGCCCACACCTCTTGAAAAGTGAAAGGGCTATGGTGGAAAGCCTAGTTGGGAAACCTAGTTTATAAAATTTAAAACCAGAAGATTAAAAAGTGCTGCGGTTTGTATCATTTAAAACAAAAATTGTACCGCAATTACTGAATACGTACTTCCAAAACTGAAAAGAGTGTTTCCATTTTTTCTGCCTATATTTTCAGGCAGTTTTAATTTCTGCTGAGCGTTACGTTCAAAAATATTCAGATAACCATCATTCATTCGTATGAAACCAGAGAATCAATATTCGAGCTGTCATATAGTGGAGACTAGCTGGCTAGTTTTAATGGAAACAACTAACTAATAACAAATATTTACATTTAGTAATTTTAGACATTACAAGTATTAATAATTGACGGTTATTATCATTTCTACAAAACACTGGTAGGTAATCAGAGATTTGTAAAATCATTAATTAATCAAGCTTATAAAATAATGGGGTAGTGATGCTCAACTTCCTTGTCTATTTTATCTAATGTAGATATTATCAAACTCTATGACAGCGAATTAGCAACTTCATACAATACAATAATGTCGTCTCCTAAAAATTTCTGGTGGACTGGACAATGCTTTACATCGTGTACTATATTTATTGGTGAACGGGTTAGAATGCCAATCCCTCTAAATAATAGCCGACTATAGAATGTGTTTGGTCATCCCAAAATCTGACCTAGTAGTCTTAGAAGTGACGACAACACTTCCGGGTTAAGAGTTGTTTAATCATGATTTTTACTACCACAATTGTTACCAACCGACAATTTGACGGCTTTGATATCGCTAGTGTTGACGTACATCTACCAATTTGTCCCGCTTCTATAATCGGGTACAAAATCTCTCGCTGGCTGCGTTTCTTACGTTTTCATTCAATACAGGGTTGATTTACGAGGGTTGGCAATTTGCACAATCTTTCATCATCGTTTTCTCAAGTCGTTAGGGATGCAAATTGGCCGCCATTCTCAATCTCTCTTTAATGAGTATGGAAATTTCTTGGAGAAAAATATTACATTTGCATTTCGATTGTAATTTTTCTCTTCCTTGATATTATGTAGCCCTGTTGATAGTGGTTGTATCGTTTGAATATAGGTTCTGGTTTATATTGGCTGCTTACAGTCCTGTGTAGTGGGCAACTGTGTTTCCTATTTTTGTACATGTTGGCAATTACTGCGTGTTAAAGTGAGTTAAAATTATAGGAGAAATTAAATCCAATATTACGGCATGTGTGAGATGGGTTTCGGGTATTTCATGAGAGTGTCACTAAAATAGTGAGACTCAAAGTGTCACATTTCACGCAAAGGACACTAAACAGTCAGTAACACCTGCGTGACGGTGACCGTTAGTTCACACTTGTAATAATTCGTTCTCTTTACGGTACCGTTGTCGCACTTGTTTGTCTTTTCTAACATCGACTACACCTCGTCGAACTGATTCAGAGATGACATTTTCCCGCTATTGAGGTTAAACGGTGCTTTTGTTTTACGGATATCTTTGACTCTATATTTGACCGTATGGGTAATAAATAACAATTCTTCGAACGAGAATATTATACTTATATTTCAAGTTGATTTTTAACAAATCATTCAAGTTCTAGTAATCGAATGTAGTTTTCTTATTTTATAATGTCCATCGCTAAAAGATGTCAATCTCACTCCTAAATGTGTCGTAAATCTTGTCACTACAGTCTTTACGCTGAAATTAAATCTATTACTTCAAGACAGAATTAGCAAGGTAGTATATATATATTTAATTTATAAATACTTTGCTAATCCCGTCTGATACCCTGCTTACAAATATAAAGATAATTATATTATAATATTTCAATGTGCGATGACGACATGTGTAAAGTGAGACTGAGACCTTAATACTCAAGTATATTTCGATAACGAGGGATTATTACGAGCAGGAAGCGATAAAGTCGAAAACCTACAATAATATAATACGAACTCTCTAATAATGAAGGAATTTAAATCCCTTAACAGAACCACAATAGCATATAACTTTAATCCCGTGAGCGCAGAGAACTTTCTAGTTGTCGGAGTGGAGAGTACAGTATTCCACGGCGTTTAATAGCTTAGTGTTGTCGAGTAGTTTCATCAATCGTAAATGCAGACTATGTCAAAACTTTATAATCTTAATTGAAATTGTACTTTTTTTAATTTGATAAAATGACAATGTGATGGTTGTCTACGTTGATTTACCATCTCTTCTCGTAGGAAGTAATATTAATACTCGTATATGTATTGGAAATCATATGCATCGTGGTTGTATTATATTGGCGTTTTCAATTTCCCCGGCCGGTATTACCCATGCATGCGAGCATGCGACGTATGCATTCGAATTGAACGTCTCCGCAGATATGAGTTATGGATCTTGTTTCTTCGTACCAATTTAACCATCCAATATACTCTGTGTGAAATTGAAGACCAAACATTTTATGACTATTTGTGGCCTACTGACGGACTTGTAGCTGTATTTGAGTATATCAATGGGATCGTCTCACGACGTATCACGCATGGTATTAAAGAAGACTTACAATGAGTATGGTGCATAGGTCATGCCCAACTCGAGTTTAAAGTGAGCAATATTAAACTCTGTACACTATATCAGAGCTTTCCATAAATTCTAATTACGAAAGGGGTTAAATGATCGGTAACATGACTTGCTAACCGACTAACAGTCCCTCCTATAGTTTAATTCGAGGTTTGGTACAGATGGGCGGCAGGGATAGCACTACAAGTTCGTTTGCTATTGTCATTAAATAAAAAAAGTTTTAGATCCGCTATACTAGACTATCATTTAGCGTATCGTTAAGTGAACCGAAATCGTGGATGAAATATCCTCGGCTCTTAAGCGCATGCATAATGCATGACTCGCGTTGCATGTTGCATGTCGGAGCGAATGTCTTTGTATGTCCATGTTATTATTAGATGCGAATCTCGCCGCCGACTGTTATTTTTAATGTGGTGCGCAGCAGGAGGAGAGTTTGTTTACGGTTTAAGTGGTTTTGTGCATTTACATTGTAAATGCGAGAACTTTGGTTTGTACAGTTGGCGCACCATCCAGCTACAGTTGGTAATTACTCAGAGGATTATCTTGTATAACATTTTATACACTATAATAATGATAAGGCACTTGTTACTCTACAGCCCAAAATTCAAATGCAACGTAAAACAGCGAATGTTTAATACATACAAACAGATCATTACCGTTGTAGCATTCGTCAGCACCATTTCAATATGCAGAAGCCAATTTTTACTTTTCTAAAATTCAGATTCCATTTTAATAAAATCGTCCATTGTTTATCCCACATCGTTCCATTCTAACCCTAATAGCATGGGAATAAAGGCTATTCTGCAACTATGAGGAAGTTAAAGCACTTCCTGTCTATTTTTTAAATTAAAACATGGCGTCAACAACGCAGAGCGCTTCGTCGGGCGTCGCGACGTATCGATCGCGAGCGACGCCGGGCGCCGAGACTAGTGCAGACAGGGGCCCAATATTGCACTACAACAGCTAGTTTAATTCAATAGACCTTACCAACAAACATCAATACTCGAACTAGGTATGTCCGGTGGTTCAGTACAAATTGTTCAATGTTGCTTTCGTGGGGCGTTTATTGGGTCTCGTTATCGTCCGTGTTTGAAGTAGTTTTACGCACGGGAACCAAAGGGTAATGCGTCACTGCTAAGTTTACACAGCTCAGAACTTTAAACTTTAGCACTCCAAGTTTTTTAACTTGCTGACGTGTCATGAAGCGATATGAACGTAAGAGGGATGTGCTTCGAACGCCTGTCAGTATGGATGTAAGCACATCGTCAGCGATATCGAAAAACGTGTGTAAGGGCTCTTAATGACACAAGTGACATACTGCCGTTGCCACGTGTTTGGATTAAGGTCGTGATGTCAAACTATCTATGTATATCGAATTAATATACACTAGACGAGTCATAATGTAGTTTTAGACAACTAAAAGTAGTAGTTTGTCCCTAAGCTGTTACTTCTAGACAAAGTTTAGCTAAACAAAATTGTCTCAAAATTTGACATAATTTTGATAACGTTGCAAAACGAAGAATAACGAAAACTCGGTTTAAATGCTTTTGAATTTAATGAGAAGCGATGATGTGTATTTTTAGACTGGATCATTAAGCGATAATAGGGAAATAATTATGCACGTAAAATTGATAATAACATGATTATGATACGCGGTTTTCACCGCGTATACCTACCTCTTTAGTCTCTTTTCCTATCTTATCATACTGCAATATCACTGTTTATGAATTCATGCACTGATTGTTGATATTACGTAATTCGTGGATATGTATGATGATATTAAAAATTACTTTCAAAAAATAAAAAAATATTGTTAAAGTGTATGTAGCTAACAAAACTTCAAGGCAACGTCAACTAATTTAATTCTTAATTAATTACTGAGTAATTTTTTAAAGATATTATCATTTTATCCCCCTCGCTGTTATATTAAGTGAAACGGCTCGTGCTAATAAAAAGTTAAACTCAAAGTTTATTTATGTCCATGTGTTTATCGTAATGGGGCTCGCGGTCGAGGGGTTTTGATTACTATCTGATAGGGGTTCAAAAGTGAATCATCAGCCAGCTGGTTTCATTTTAAAAAGAAGTAAATTAATTATGGTTATTGCGGAATTACCAAAAGTATGTAGAGTGCATGTATTTATTGAGTTGGTATTTTTTTCAATACGTACAATGTATAGTCTCCTAACGGGACATCATTAAAAGTAAAAAGGTCTGCACCATAATCTACAACAGTAGTTAAAATTTGATAAGCTATAGGCAAGCCTTCATTGTGGTTTAAGTAATAAGGGTAGATACCAAACAATATTAATAAGGGCTCAGTACTTAATTAAGTAATCATGTTGTGGGTAATTCTATGTTTGTGATCGGCAATTTATAGCTTATTGCTAATGTCATAATTGAAAGTTGTTTAATTTGACGCCCTAATTTGGCGAGGATGTTGTGTTATTGTACAAACAAACCGAGTTAACCTCGGTGACAACAAATTATAAACAAAACTTCCACCCTCGCACTGTGTACTTAGGGAAGTGGTTTACATACGCAAACATGTTTCTTTGTATCTATAGTCGCGTCGCGAGTCGGTCGTATGAGTCGTATGTCGTGTCGTCGACACGATACGACGCCGTCAACGTGGCGCCCGGCCGACTTAACTACAGGGCTGTGGCATCTATTATCTAATTTAATGAAGTTCTTCTTGTTTACCCATTGTGATGTGATGAAACAACTAATCAAAGATAAAAATTCTGAAACGAACAATTTTAAAACATCGTATACGAGTATATTATGCTCGTAGCTCAAACCAAAGGACTCGTGTTGGTAAGGCGGGAATGTAGAAAATTTCAACATATTATAGTAATAATAAAATTAAAAGGTTCGGTTTCATCTTATTTAACTTTTTTACGCGGTTATAGTATTTATGCGTTCTAGTTAACGTATCATATCTCAGCCTCCCTAATAACCCAGTCATATTTAAAGTAAACAATGTTACAAGTACTAAAAAAATATGATTTAACCACAGTTGACAACCCTAGGAGCTAAAATTAGATATTGGTCATTTCGGCGAGGGAAGGCATATATTTACGAGCAGGTCCCGGTCGCTGAATCATATCATAAGTGATTAGTCTGTTTGTTTGTTATTCTATTTATAGTCCGTTATTCAAATGGAAATTATGCTAACAATCAATTCTTTGTTAGTTTAGATGGCTTTAATAACTGAAGTGATTTATGTAACACCGAGGTAATAGCATGCCAAATATAACACCTCTAAACCTAGATACCAAAAACTAATTGATCTATACCAAAAACCGGTTCTGTGGCCAAAATTCCACCATAGCTCATCACGGTCAACATTCGCCCAGGCAGATAGACGTCAATGGCAACGAATACGAGTAGGTTTCTACAAGTACCTACCCCGAGTGTTCGACTCAGGTCTCTGCAGGACGTTGATTACCGACGACAGTAACAAATGATTGCGCTCTCCGAGACCGCGGCTTCAACGACTTTATAGATATTTTAAATTGGATGGAGCATCTGAGACGAGCCAGACGCACCGTCGTGATGCATTGTTCCCTAGTCTCTCTCGTAGTCCCCGGCTGCCTCGCTACGAGTAAAGGCTGTTTCAATCTTGTTAAGTACGTAGTTATGCCTTAGTAATAGAAGGCGGTAAAGTACTAGTAATTATCATAAAAAAAATATAGGCAGAATTTTTATAGTCTATATTCAATGGACACAAATCCTATACGCAAATATGACTCCTCGTATATTACAAATCGTATAGTATTGGCTGTAGAGCCAAAGAAATTGACTTATGTACACACATACATAGTATAATCTCTAAGAACATTCTTGTGACGAATTTGAGTAGTTATGAATATCTTGTTAATGTTTATTTTCTTTTTTTGTTGCAGGTAATGATTATTCATTTATGATGTCTACAGCCTGCATTAAAATTGAAAGTCAGCTGTAAGGTTTGAAAGTAGTTAAGTAAGACATTGGGTTAAGCTTCTAAGATAAACAATATTAGTGTATCATTTTATTTTAAGCGAAGAGATTAGACTGGCAGGAATTCAGGCTTAAAATATGTTTCCGAAGCGAAGTTCGGTACAAAATGTACTTTTACTCTTTTATACTCATTCTTTGGTACCTTCTGTAGCGTTTCTTGTGAAGAACGCACGAAGCCGACGCTATCTCGTGACTGTGCTAAACTTTAATCTTCGCTAACAGCATCCATTATCTGTCTATTGTAGTGTTGTAGTAATGATCGTTATAAAAGCAGGGCATCGACTTCGGTATTAAGCCCCACCCTGCTTTTAAAAGAGTATTCATCTTTCATACATTTGCTAGTTAGGAGTAAACTGAAACGCCCCACACAATAGCCGAATTTCGATACTTTTTAATAAACAAAATATCTTTAAGCCGTCAGACGGACAGGTATTCAAGAAGTTTTTTAATAATAGTAGCGAAATCGCGCTCCCCTGAGTTATGTTATTCGGGGGAACGTCGGGGCACATAAATCAGCCGATAACTTGAGCTTTCAGACTCTAATAGAAATTAAACGAGCTTTCAGTTGCTAGTTGTGTGTTTGTTAAAACTGGTTATTGTGTAAACATAATGTATCAATTAGCTTAACTAATCTGTCGTAAGTTAAACTATTACAAAGTGCATCTAGGTATATCATTTCAATGATCAAAGGCACACCCCCTTATGCAGTGTTGCATGGAAAAATAATGTCTTTAAGGGCTCTTTAACACACAAGTTATAAGACAAGAATTCTCTTAAAAGTTTTATCTTTGGAAACATGATGTTGAAAGTTATCAAATAATACCTTACAAATGCCACAATAGTAGAGTGGAGTGTGTGCGGTCCACATGTGCAACAAACGTTTAATAGCATTGAGACCGCTGGAAGTTTAACTGTTAGTTATTCATGAGTTTGGGGAGACGGTACGTCGGGTACGAGGGGAGGAAGGGGGGGGGACGAAGCGCTAGTTTGCTGATCCATTTATGCCCCACACACCCTCCGTCTGTGTGTACCGTCGTACTTCCTCATCGTGATGTTTCGGTTAAATATAACAGTAGAATATGGTGTTATAATTTTGATGATTACCTATGATAAATGTAGATCATGTCTGACCACACACAGGGAATCCTAGTGTTAACGTTTTATTCTATACCGTTACTATGATGTTGTTCAAAGGACCCGATTTTCAGTAAAGATGCTTGCAAATGTAGTTACTAATTAGTTAAAGACGTTACCTCCACATGTCCTTATGACTAAGAACGTCTGAATGTACACTATGTAAATATGTTGATTAAATTACTGGAGAGTAAGTTATTCATGAGTGGCAAGCTCTGCGCGCCGCTCTCAAAAGACGCCACAGCATCCACAGACGAACGCCAATTAGCTAATCCGTTTACGTGTTAGATCTCACAACCATAATTAAGATAGCTGATTAACAGTGCCATGTATCTAAGTTAGACACTAACCTGTATGTATTGTTTTTATATCCTCGCAATGATATTCCCATGACATTACACTTTGAAGTTAAACTAAGCCCCCAATAAAGGTAGATACATTTTACTACTTGCTTCATTTTTCGCTAGTAATAAGCTACTAGGTAGTTTAAAGAATCAAAGAACGTCGCAAAGTTGTCTTTATGACGCCATTAAATTAACATAACGTCCTAGATGTATGTGGCTCCAGGAGTTACTGTATTCTCGTCGCTCAGGAGTACGTGTGCCCAATTTTGAGAACTATTCCCACGTATCACATTTTTGAAATAAATAACGCTACTACTCATTGCTTCTTGACAGGATTCCCTGCATCGGGAGTGCCATGGAAACAGACAAAGGATGTGTGTTCAGAGCGAGAATAAATTCATTTAAACATTACTTTACTGGGAATCGAACGCAAGACCGTTGAAAAGCACGTTAACTAATGTGCTACAACGGATCGATATTTACAT
>LGAG01000306.1:293248-305144 GCA_001278395.1 Lerema accius | reverse complement strand
GAGATCACGGAATCTCGGTCCCCGACTGCGCACTACCCTGGCGAGCATCTCGTCTAGCAGCCTCAGACACGGTAACAACATTTGAGCCAGTTGAAGCCCTCGAACCGATGCAAAGAATGCCGTGTGCATACTGGGCTGGTCGAAGTGTGTAGTCAAGCGATCCAAAATCCCCGCTAAATGCGCCACTCCGTCCAGGGAAAAAAGTTGTAGAACGTTATATTTATACTTTAGTTCGACGTATTCTTCCGTGGGCGACTCGCACGCTATGGATACTGTCTTCTCGTAATCCGAGATGCAAAAGTGCCGCAGGATTCTCAGACACGTCATCAATTCTCCGGGCAAGTCGGACGAATGTTCCGAGCTCGCTTTAATAATTTCGACACACTCGGCCATATCGTCTCCAGATAGAAGAGTCATTTTCTCGATAGGTTTTAAATAGGGAATCACTTCTTGTAGAACACTAGAAACGCTCGGTTCAAATCTGTCGTGTTCCTTAGATACGTTGATTAGTCTCTGTCCATATTTCTTCAAAAACGGGACGTTAGCCGAATATCGAACGGCCGATACGATCAATTCTATAGCGTAGCCCTTTGCCGGAGACTTCTGTTTTGTTGGTGATTCGCCTTTATTTCTGCTTTTTAAGTCGCTTTCGAATACTTCCATGAGACATTCGGCATTGTTTCCCATCACGATTATTTCCGGGACAGCTATTTTTCCAATACTTCCAAAACTTAGACAGTACAAGGACTGCAATCGGTCGATTAACTCATTTTCGTCTGATTTCCCAGCTTGCAAATCGCAAATAGATTCCAAGTAGTACATAGCCTTCAATCTGTACGCCAACTCGAGGCCTAATATCTGTAAATCGCTGTAGTTGCTCAGATTGCTGTCGTGAGGGTACGGGGTCTCCTCCGAGTTTGTCTGACCGTAAGGATGTACCAAAGTTTTAAATATTAAGCCACTCAATTCCATATTTTTATACAAAAATACGAGACCGTTGTGAGAGTTGATTAACTCGTAAATGAAGTCGTGAATCGGGCTTGTGATCACCAAGTTATTACAAGTGTTAGGGCAAGTCAGAAGATACAAACATACTTCCAAGGTGCGATGAATGCCAAAGAATTCCAGGAGAATTTCGTTTGAACATTCCTTATTTATTTCAAATTGCGCAGAGACTGGAAGAAATCTCTTCGGTTGCGACAAGTGAAAGCATTGAGATCGATACATGTACAGTACTTCCGCGAACGAGTTCACGATGAATTCGACGTCGCTCTCAGACATTTCCGGTTCATCTGACTGATTGCCGTCCAACGAGTTCTTGTTAAAATTTATAACTAGGTCGTGAAGTTTTGCCAGAACTTCGTAAATATTAAGTTTTTTAATCAAAGCACTAATTGCAAATTTTAATCTGGCGAGAGGATTCGCCTCCATCATGGAAATCAGGGCCTGGTAACCATTCTTAGGTTTCCTGTCATTATCGCTCTCATTTTTGTTAAACTTCGGGAAAACCGCATCTTGCATGAAATTTGCGATCGACTGTTTGGAAGATAGGCAAGCGTTCAATGCTTTTAATATCATGAGCCGAATACTCAGCGCCATATATTCTTTTGAGTACATTTCGAGTAACAGCATTGGGCAGTTGATTCCGGCTCGCAACAGAGCCTCTATGACCACCCCATTGTGCTTGTGAGCCATCATGGCTTCCGCGAGACGAATGCCACATTTCATGTGCCGTATCTTATACGTGGGTTGCTGTTGTATCAACGCAAAGTCGAAGTTTAAACCGATTCTGCAGAACGTTATCAGCAAATCGGAAATATCAGTGAATTCATCGGTATCCGTGTGAGTGTTATTTCCGAAAATCCGTAGTATTATATCTGTCGTTTTACACAGACTGCTGAGGTAAACTGATAATTGTTCACACAGATGAACCCAGTCTTCTCGGGACGGGCTGTCGATATCTTGGAATGTGCTCGCGAAAAACTTCTGCTCTCGCTTTTTAGCCGTCTTAACGATATCTGCGATCTTAAACAAATCTGAGCTAGACTCACAGAGTTCTTCAAACGACGCATTCATCACATCCTTAACTTTGGTCTTTGCATTCGAAAGTAAATGAATCTTGTTTGCATGTTCATATTTAGTCCATTCAGATCTAAACGGATTATAATACTTTATAATGTCATCTACGTCGCAATATTCATTAACGTCATACTCCGTTTCCATGTACGGCGCGTCCAAGTCATCGCAAATATCTTCATCGGATAATATAGGTTCGAATTGTTCGGCGTCCATTGATTCTTCTGGATTACGAACTGGAGATTCTTGCTTTAGTGCTGTTGCATTATCAATTATAGGAACTGTAACCAACGTGGGATGTTGCTGCTCAATGTAAGTGTTATCGACTTCTTGAGAAGGACTTCTGATAGAGTTGTTATGGCGATAGTTTTGGTGATAGTAATCGATGCGTGGGATTTGTTTATTATTCCTGTCGTAGTCGGGTGCCTCTTCCGACCGGACCGAATTAATAGGGCTCGACACATCTCCTTCTCTAGGCGATATCGGTCTCCTGTCGCCCGGCGGCGTTCTTGGTCTTTTTCTTGGATCATCGCGACTTGGAGATCTACTTCCGTAGCTAGACCCTCGAATCCGGCTATACGGAGACAGTCTCTTCCTGTCGTAAGAAGACTGCTTTTCATACGACGGAGCGCGCCTTTCATACGAGGAGCTTCTTTTATCGTAAGGTGACATACGTTTATCATATGGGCCTGATTTGTCGTATGGTTTCCGTTCATACGATGGTGCTCTTTTGTCGTATGGTGAGTGAGGTTCGTATGAAGCTCCTCGCGATCGATCATAAGAAGCGTCTCTATGCCGGCGATAATCGTCTTTTTTGTATGAACCCCTCTCCCAGTCTCGATCTTTAGATATACCCCTCGCTCTGTCTCTGTCGATACTTCGAGACCTCGACCGACTCAGCGGTCTATATTCACCTTTCACGATGTAATCTCTCTCCCTACTACGTGATCTAGTATGATGTCGTTCCATTCTGTCATGTTCACGACTTCGATCCCGGAGTCTCGACGATTCCCGACTGTGACCTATAGACCTATCTAACGATCGTCTGCGGCTTCTCCCATCGCGTCTATCTCTTTCTCTGTCATGTTCCAGGGATCGAGGGCTGTGCCGCATCCTGTCTCCCTCTCTCTCGCAGCTGATTTCTCTGCGATCCTTTTCCCATTCGTTTTCATCCATATGGTGATAAGTTCTTGGATCCTTAGGTTGTTCACTGTTATAGTATTCACCCCTATACATTTGATTTTCATAATTTTCTGGATAATTGTTCGGTCCATAAGCTTCGGGATTGCTTGAAGCAACATTTCCAGTATATGAAGGAATGGGGTTTGTTGTATCTTGGGACCACTCGGGTGGTGGCTGTGCAGCTTGTACTTGAGGGAGCTCTCGAGCCACCTGTGGTCGCTGAACAGTTGGTGGTACATTTGTAGGCACGGGCGTGTCATTCAATACTTGGGTGAGAGTACCATAAACTGCTAATGTGATGGTTGTGTACCAACCTGAAAAATGCAATAAAAACATTTTAACATTGTGATGCATATTTTGTTAAAATTTTCAGTGAAAACTTTTGATCCTCTAATGAAAGCTAGCAATATACCCATTTAAGATCAGTATATTTAGATATAATAAATAAAAAACCATGCAATAGTCATCTATACAAATATATTACCTCTGAGTACAAGACCATCGGTTGGTATTCTAGGTTGATCAGGACCTCCACACTCCATGTGGATTTGCCCATTTTGCCAGTAATCAATGCTTCCCAAGGCTTCAAATGTCGAGGCACCGGGTTTGCTCAGATCATTCACAAAAAAATCAATGTGAAACTTAGTTGGATTGGTAGCTCCCAAACGTACACCGCCAGGGAAATCCCCTTCTACTCGAGCTCCCAGCGGTATGATTCGAATTTCTCTAACATAGACTGACTTTGGGAACTGTACCAGGTCTAAATTCAGCTCCTGAAAATTTAAAGTTCATTGCAAAGTTTTAATTAATAAACAAAAGATTTGTTCACATTTCCTATAAATTGGAGCAAAAGGTGTTCTAGGCAAATATCAAACTCCATGTGAACGAATCAGAGATTTGGTACAAATTGAGAACATGTTTTTATCTTAACAATATGTCTCAGTGACCAAGTAAAATGAGCTGACCTGACAATAGTTAAAATTTCATTACACACTTTTCATATTTTGACCTCATATCATACCAAGAAATTAACCTCATATCATTGTTTAAATAAAAATACTGCATAAGCAATGATATATCATCTTCTAATGCCAAATGAGTGGATTGAGTTCCTAAGTGCAGGTAATGTTATATATGTGAGCATGTTGTTTTTAAAGTTGACTATAAAGGAGTTGTTTTTTGAGACACTAGTGAGTGTAATTTAACGGTTTAAGTGTAGTTAAGCAAACTGTTCCTAAGGCAAAATAAACAATTGCACTTTCACTATAAGTGCATTGATGTTTAATAACAATCATCATAATATTTTTCAAATTACAAGCTTGATCGTGAATGCCAGAAAGTCAAATATCATTTTAACATAATACGGAATCTATTCTGAGATATTCATGATAACAATCTCACTGAGCTCGCAGCAGATTTGTCATAATTTGTTAGTACAATGAGGCCGATTGTGCAGGCCCATACAAACGTATATATGCGTCACCAACTTCATCAATTTTATTTATATGCTGTGGATTTTATATGAACTGTGAAATTTGTCTTGTTGTTCCCAAATTCAAAGTAAAAAATATGTAGTTATGTAATTAATAACTTAAATGGTTTATTCCATTACACATGCGCCTCTGTGCGAAGCGAAAGTATGACAATAATCAACAAATAACCACAAATCTTGTTTGATGTTGTATAATAATAACAGAACTTAAAATCAAAAAAATTATTCCTTTTGATGGCTAGAATGAGAAATATTGACACAATAACATTAAACACAATAAACAAACAATTCAAGTAAGATAATAATGAGTATATTTGAGCCTACCTCGCTGTTGTCGTGAGAAAATGTATCGAAGAACAGAAGATCCGGTTGTTCCGAAGACATTTTGTGCTTTAGTAGTATCCTATTTTATTCACAATTTAAACATTACATTGCAATTGCGAATTGTTTTCAAAAAGTAGCAAGATTGTTATACTAAACACTTGGAGAGAAGACGAACGCACAATTCCTCAGTTTCATTTCACTAAAACTCAAATCAAACTCGATCTGTCATCTATCATAATTCTTGAAATGTCATGTCAGCGGTGACAATCTCACAACCCACAGCTAAAAGACCAAAGACGTTAAAGTCAAAGATTGTCAACGTCAAAACATAGTGTTCAGAAATTATCCACAGAATAACAACTTTATATCTTTTATAGAATACCATAGAGTATATAATATAGTACGTTTATTGCTTGAAATCATAATAATTATGGTGCTTGTGCTTGAAAAAAATGAATATCACAAATATTATAATGTTCCGAATAAATGGCTTACGTATTATAATAATTACGTTTTCATCTTAAGTTAGGCTTATTTATGTAATTATTTATACCTTATAAGTATGTGGTTCATCACTAAATCAGTTCATCATCTCTTTACATTTTAATGATTACTTATTGTATAGTATCATTGGGTTAGGCATAAATCTACGATAGATAGCTGCCTAATATTAAAACATATGATAATGGTCGCTGACGAGTTTATCAGCATCTTGTATCGGCAAATCGGCATTGAAATTTCCTTATTATACCTACAGTTGTGATTATTGATTAGCGATTCGATAGTATCTTGCTAATTTAAACATGATGAAGCCAGACGCATTAAGTATATTTTATATTTCTAAATGTATATAATAATATTGCAAAACAATACCTACATTTCGTGTAAAATATGCGGTATGCTTTGTCATACAATAAAATTTAGATTAACCTACAGTATCTATAATAGGTATAGAACAGCTATACCGAGCTGCGAAATCACACACCATTCAATACCTACATCAGTATTTATAAGTAGGTATTACGATCAGCCCATTCCCTTGCGTCATCGTTTTTTAGATTAACTAGTAGGTAAGAATTATGTCGAGATTTTCCTCAAAGATTTTGTGCAAGGCGGTACCAGACACTGCCGCTTGGAAAAACACATGCAGAGCTTCGTCGCCGTCGCTAAGATTATAAATAAACAATGGACGGAACGTTTATAGCTATGAACCATCATCATCATCGCAACCCACCGCAGTCCCACTGCTGGGCTTGGTTCTTCTCTCACAGTGAGAGCGGCAAAGGCCATAGTCCGTCACGCTGGCGAAGTGCGAATTGAAGGATTAAATTATGAATGAATGATAGGTAAATAAAATAAGATAAATAAAACAAATGTGTATTTTTAATATCTAATCGCAAACTAAACATTCAATTCCATAATGAAGCGTGGCCATGACAAAAACCAAGCACGATTTGTTTTGATGTATAACTTACGTAGGTTTGTAATTATTTACAAGTACCTACTTTATCTAATTAATGACGTAAATTAATAACTGAATAAAAACTAATTTGTAAATAGGTATAGATCTACTAATTACCTATAAAGTAGGTACTTATAGTTAATTTTTGATCCTGCTTATGACATCAACTCTCCGGTTATTATGCGATTGACATTTAAAAAAAACTTGTGTCACCAAAATGATTATTCCAGGAGATATTATAATTATATTCTACTATTTAAAGTGCATGGGAAATAATTTTTGTAGGTAATACGTATAGATACCTACAGTATGCTCCCTGCAAGCGACAATAGATACCTAGTTTGTTTAAATGTTTAATTAATGATAATGATACTAGTTACTTCGTTATGAGCTACGTAGAAAATATTCGTAAATAAGGACGTCGCGAAGAGGAAGCTGATTAGGAGATTTATTTAGGATTTTTATGTTTATAATATTAATAACAAATAAATCAAATAAGTGTATTGTAGTAGTCGGTAATCTGTGTAATTAATAAAGAATTAAGTCAATTAATCTTCTACGATATTTTATAATAACTTATACACACATCAAACGTACTTCACGAGTTTACTTAATTCTGCAAATAGCAATGTAAACTACCAGGCTACCAGAATTCGTAACACTTACAAACTCGGTAATGCTGAAACAAACCTTTCTTTAAAATAACAAGTGACAAAATAGAGAGTTTCTAGGTAGCATGATGAGCATTTTATTTTTCCTATACGTAAAATAAAATAACGACATTTAATTTAGCAATGAGATTTCTCTTAGTTGGAGTCAAGTAAGCCGAAGATAATAAAATCCCGTAAAAAACAATACTTGTCAAAAAAACCAAAGTCTCGCAACTCGATTCTTGTACCGTAAAAAAGTTATGAGATCCAAGTAGTACCAAGTCGGTAGATTGACTCGGCCATCGCATAAAAACATACTACTTATATCTCATACGAAAAACGAATATAATGCCTTAAAAATATAATACTACATATAATAGGTAAGAATTTGAGAAAAGTAGGTCGTTAAGGCATATTTAATGTTGCAATAAAAAGAATATGAAATATAAAGTTGCATTTAAATCGTTCTTAACTTTATTGCCCACACATTTACCTAAGGCGCTAATCTTTGTTTGCATGTTTTGTAATATAATTATTATGTTATAGTCTGTATTTAAAAAATGCTCCAGGTGAGGCTCGAACTCACAACCCCGGCATCTCTCACACGAACACTGTCTTATAAGTACCGTGCGCTAACCAATTGCGCCACTGGAGCTACGGGTTAGACTTGTCCAAAATAACATTTGATCGAGGATGAAAATGCACGATTGTTGTAGGTACCTATTTATTTTAGGATCAATAGAAACAAGAGAATTTAATTCCAGCAAGTGAGAAATTCGAGTAATTAATCTACCTAACTCACATACATACATACCTACAAAGTAAGGGTCCTCTATTTTTGTCCCTCTAGACTAGACTAATGAAATTTTTGGTGGGGTTTATGTCAAACCATACCTTCAAAATTTATGAAGAAGTCCCGAAAGGTAAATTTTATTACTTACATTAATTAATTGTTATTTTAATAACGTTGTAATAATTTATGTTTTTAAAATAATATAAATACAAACCCCACGCTGTGGTTAAGTTACACGTCAGAAAGTACTAATGACAGACATTGGTCTATAGTTTGACATAAAGAGTTAATCTCAGAACTTAATAAATCTGTAAAGTACACGGAATATTAGCGCAATTAAATTCAAAGTTGAAGTTATGGAACGTTTGGTAGCACCCCACCTGGCGAGCGCGCCGCGCGCCGGCGGCCGGCGTCCGCCAACGTCACGTCAGTCAGTCGCTCTCGCGCGTGCAACCGAGGAGGTCGTCGCTACTCATCCCTGCGACACGTCACCAAACTTTCGCGTCAAACTTTCCACTCGGACCAGTTGTGTGTTTCCACTTGCGACCTGTTGAAGTTGTTGTGTGTTTTATGGTGTTGATGTGTGTGATTTGAAGATGCGGGGCGCCTGGACGGCGTTCTGGCTGGTGGCGGTGGCGGCTGCGGTCGCCGCGCAAACCGACACCAGACATCTATCAGGTCAGCCGGCCGACTTTTACTCTAAACTTTTTTATGGCGATCGCGCCACTTAGCTCTCGTTTGACACTGTCTGACTTTTGCTACGACAAAAAAATTAAATCGTCAACAGTATTTTAAATTTTATTGTAGCATTTTTAAAATAAGAACGTGCAATATTTAAATATTTTTCTCGGAATTAAAGAACAGCGTCGACTCGACAACGTCTAAGATATCCCGTTATCGATATTCAAATGAAGTGAACAGACTTCTTTCATGCGATGACTGGTTGGCTCGTAATGCCTTTCTATTCAACCTTTTGTCAGTAGTTATTGTATAAGTGCATAAAAACGAAACAACAGCGATTCATTTTAGAATATTAAACAGACTGATACAAGTGGTGAATATTGAAACGAGGATATAGGTACTAAAATGGTGGTGTGACGTGGTGAGTCGTGTGGTCGTGTCGTGGCGTCGTCGGCATCGCTGTCGTCCGGCATGTTATTACCGGACCGATCGTGGTCCGATGGTGTTCGCTTGCCATATTATTATTTGTGGTTAGACTAGTAGTGGAAGATGCGATTAATTATACACTTGCGCAACCTAACTCATAATTTAGAAAACACTAATATTTTTTTACGTAATAGAAGCCAGGCGTCGTAAAATGGAGACCTAATCAATAGGCTGATAATTATAACTACTAGAAAAATGGTCAAAGTAATGTATGGGAATAAAATTCCGTCGGTATCTATTTTCTAGTCGATGTTTACTGCGACCGGTCGGTTAGTCGCACAATCGCACCGACGCGGTCGACCGAACCTCGAAAGACGTCGATTCATAAGTTCTATGACCCCCCGATTTCCTATTAACATTTTATTTAACACATTTTAGTGTCAATATTATTTTTAAATTAACCAAAGTGATGTGTCATGACGTTCCTACCTGCATAAATTACATCCTAATTTAGGTTGTGAGGTTTTCTATTTATAACTTAATAATGCTAATTAAGTTAGATAGCTGAAAAATAATAATATATATAATTACCTACGCACTGAAGTAATTATACCTACGTATTTATTATTATTTAATTAAATACTTTTTAAATGATACTGTCGTAAAAGTATATTCTAAATATTTATTTACTTTTATTTATTTAAATATCGAAACCCAAAATCGCTTTTAAATACCTAAGTAGGTATTCTATAATCTTATGACAATTATAGTTTTGTTTGACTTGATTCATCATCATCATTGCAACCCATTTATAACTGTCCCACTGCTGGGCTCGGGTCTCCTGTCACAGTGTGAGGGGTACAGGCCATAGTCCACCACGCTGGTCTAGTGCGGATTTGCAGACTTCACATACCTTTGAGAACTTTATGGAGAACTCGGAGGTTTCCTCACGATGTTTTCCTTCATCATTTATTATCATAAATAACATATAAGGTAAGGTGGGGTAAGACTAACACACGGGGCAAAACTAACACTATTATCTCGATACGTATGGCTTAAATACGAAATTCTTCCAGTCTGTAAGATAGAACAAACGTAAATGTTCTCGGCTAAAACACACACATGTCGTTTCTTCAAGTGCATATCGAGATAATAGACAGTGTTAGTCTTGCCCCGTGTGTTAGTCTTACCCCACCTTACTTTACAGGTAACAAACAATAAACCGTCGAACAAACAAGATTATAATAGGTATTTTATTACCTAAACCATGCGCCGCCCGCCAAACACGGGATTTTTGCGCGTTGGTGTTGACATTTTGTTTAAAATAATAACTTCTGCCCATAAAGTGATCGTAAAATAAAATCTGGTTCTTAGTGGAATCTTTCCGCCGGAAAAATTTGCACAAGTGATTTAATTATTCCGTTAACTGCCGAATATATTATTGTCAATAAATAGAGTGTGATTTGTTCTCCTACTTACATATTCAGGTAGGCATGAGCGAGAGGGATGATCGTACCTTTTCAGTCATTTCATAAGCAAGCAATCAGGAATAGCCAGTTCTCCAGAAATCCATCTATATTTAGAACAGAGGTTCTCAAACATACCTCACATTTTCAGTTTGAGAATAATTTACATTTTGTACCGCCCTTTGAAATTGCTTTAATTTTAATATTAAAGTTTGTCATATGAATTTTATTCTTTAGAGTTAAATTACTTCATCACCCTCAGAATGTCCTAAATGTCCTATAGGCTCTGTATCATCCTCCTTTAGACCTTAGGGCCTATAAGAGAGCGTTGTCGTTCACTTTGGGAAAGGCTGATCTAGAACATTTATGTTGTGCGAAGAAAAGACATCAACGCGCGCGATATCCGTATTTTTATAAGAAATTATTACAATTTTGGGTACCGTACCAAATTATATATGTTTATGTATTAGGTTTTTCATATGGTCATCTTTAAATGTACAAAGTATTACATTCTCAATTTAGTTCAAGATTCGTTCGAGCTTCTTTTTTCAGCTTTATGATGAACAGTGTAAGAAGTTCAAAAGTGTATGTTATCGGAATCGTTATTATTATCTTAATCACATTAACCTAATAATTATTACATGCTTTTAACATTTTTATACTAAACATCTTTAATTATTTATAAGTTTTAATGTAGTCCGACATCTGGTTATCTACGTAGGCATCTTAGTGACACCGAGAATGTGAATTTAAAAATATACTTAGGATATTATGACTTTTCTGTTATTTATGTATATCTGTGTGTGTGTGTATTCTTCTAAATATTTGTGTATTACCCAAAACTCAGTGGTCAGAGTCACGGTTAAATTCCATAAGGCAGCTACCTGCGGAGACCGGCGATGTGTGACATTTTCATTAGCGCCCGACTCCCGTTACACGTGAACGATCTGGCTGCCACGTCTGTCCGTCCGTCTGACTCATCATAACTTGGAGACAATTGTTGGTACTATCCGAGTATGACACTACCAACACACACCCCTAATCTAACACCCATTGCATTCTTTAAGCGTTTTCAATATTACTTAAAGCGTTTTCAATATTACTTAAAGCGTTTTCAATATTACTTAAAGCGTTTTCAATATTTCAATATTACTTAAGCATTATAGTTTTGCTATGTGATAAATACAATGATATAATGCGATAAAGGGTTAAGACTTGTATGACTCACTCACTTAAGCTGTAGAAGCGGTAGAAAGCAATTGATTCCTAAAGTGGATAGTACGGTAATAGCAAAGTTCAATAGAGTTTCAATAGGAAGGTAGTTTCAGTTGGTCAAGTTGAAAG
>LGAG01000306.1:281292-292979 GCA_001278395.1 Lerema accius | reverse complement strand
ATTCTTTAAGCGAGTTTTCAATATTACTTATGCATTATAGCCGATAAGTTTTGTTTATGACGACGTTGAATTACGATCCGTATGGTAAATACAGTAATAGTATAAAGCGATAAATGGTTAAGACTTGTATGACTCCTTAAGGGGGGCGGTAGAAAGCTATTGATTACCAAAGTGGATAGTACGGTAATAGCAAAATTTAATAGTTCCAATAGGAAGGTAGTTTTCATGTTGGTCAAGTAGAATGATTGTCAACTGTTGGTGTGGTGTAGTGTGGTGTAGTGTGGTGTAGCGTGGTGACGACGGCGACCATCCGAGCGACATTGACCGCCGGAAGTCGATTTGTCTCGGCGGCCGACGTTTGTCCTCTCAATAAGACGCTTCCGCTCGACCATCCAATCTGAACGTGATGCGCTGCAATTTCAACCTTAACTACAACCATTAAAACCCCTTTCAGCTCGCAGCTCCAACGCCTAGTCGAGGAACGTAGGGATTGCACTCAGAAAATTCGTGTGAATAAAATACTTGTTAAATGCCACGCTAATATAAACCGTATCTCAACGGGTTAAGGTGGGTTTGAATGCTACCGTGTTATTGACCCCGATCCTGGGTTATTGGGGTTACATTTGACGTGTGAAATTTACAAATTATTAGTGTGTATAAACATCGGTGTTTAATTAAATGACGTTGGAGTGTTTGAAATTTGATTAAGATAATAGTATCGGGGCATGGAATTTACAAATAACACAAGTTATAAAATTATTATAATGTGTACGATATGGTTTATTATGTATCCTAGTATGTATGTAGCTACATAAGTGATTCATATTGATAGGAACATGAACATAAAAAAATATAACGAACTTATTATTAATATTATAAATAATAAAATCAAATTTTATATCACTCACAAATCACATCGACAGTTGATAATAAATATAGTAAAAGTCAATGGCCATACGTCATGACCTACCATAAATAAAACTTTTTAAACGCTAAAGTCCGAGAGATCTTGTTTGTTGCTTTTCGGCTAAAAATAAAGATGGCAACATCAGCGCGAGCGTGGGGAATTTGGTTTGAGGTTAAGCCTTTAATTAAATTTCAAGAAATGAAACCTACTTTCCTCATGGCGCAGAACACTATTTTTATTTTTTATAAAAAAAACATTGGTGTGCAAAACATTCTAGAAGCTCGGACTGGTTATGTAACCATGAGTCGTCTGTCTCTGTCGCACTAATTAGGAGTGATAAGGAGAGCAGAACAGGTTCTGCGTCGCCTTGAACTTAGTGTACCGCTAAGTGCGAGCTATCGTACTCCACGATCGCTTTTCACGAGGTCGCGTGGTGCGCCGGCAGTACTGTCAATGTTTGTCCACTCCTGCCCACTGCATGCGTAGCTCACGTTACCACGCTTTTTAGCCCCTTCAGTAAGGGTCACTTTGAGCTAAATTTTTTTTAATTCAGTCAGGGTTGGCAAAAATCTTGGCTTTTTGTTCAAGACCCCTTTTTTGTTTTTTTTTTGGTACCGTTTATTTTTTTTTTCACTGTTGATGGTATTTAAGAAAATCCGTAATCTTATAGAGCATCATACCCACCAACATAATTTCTTTAAAACGGCAACTGTTGAGCTTGCTCTGACATATTATACTCGATTTTACTTTTAACTCGATCAATTTAAATCAATCAGCCCTGTCGGTTGCAGGGTTTTATTGTATTTATTTGTAGTCTTTTTTTAAAGAAACTAAGCAATATAACGAGGAAAAGCTGTAGAACATGGCGCTTTCGCTTCATATTTGTTTTATTTCCGAAGTCTACCGACGTTTGAATTAAAAAATTTCCAGCGTTCTTACGCTCCTTTCACGTTTATATTTTTCATTCAATTTATATTAAAGTTGACTATGAAACTTGACGTCGTTTAAGCTTCAACTGAAGCCGGTATTTCGGGCTTTGTTGTGTACTTAAATTTAGTTAAATAAACAGAGAACGAGCGTAACATTAAGTTACATTCCCGCGCCCTAGATAGTGGCATTCAATCGTGCACAAGCACGTACGTACCATATAGAACTGTAATGAGGTGTAAATACAGCTGAGTCGCAATTAAAGCCGTTAGCGACAGCCCTCGGTAATTGCGTCACCGATACAAATTTTGTGCTGTCTTCGCAACCCGCAACCCGCAGCTCGTAACCCGTAATTAATCGTGTCGTCCCGGTCGCGGTGGTGCACGCGGGCGCCGCGCCTCGCGGTGCCCCGTGCCCCGTCGTGTCCCACCGCGCCTCGGAGCGCCCCGTGCCTCTCCGTGCCCCAGGCGCCGGTGTTGCTTCCTCGACACTCGATACACGTAACGCGATCATGTAATGACTTACACATTGTTAATTGTACTTAATTACCTAATACTTTTCTAATAGCTCCAATAATTTGCTGAGCTTCGATGCTAAAGGCGATGATTAAAGATTATTTCCAATCGATTTCAAAATGCTACCGGTAATGAATGTGTTACGGTATACACACGAATTTGTGGGATATTTTTTAATAATAGTTAGTCTAAAATGTCTAAAATAATCAAATTAAAACTAATTATTATTATTAAAACTGAAGTAGTTAAAAAAAACTGTTATAAAAAACGTAATAAATTTTGTATTAGTAAATTGATTAATTTGTCGATTGATGATTATGATTTAATTATAATTCAGCGTGCAATTGGTTCCGATTTTTAATTATAATTGTTAACCACCGTTTATTAAAGAAATTCCTCTGCTTATCTCTGCATAACTATAAGGATTTTATAGATAGAAGATTTTAGTATATCATTCTTACTACATATTTACGATTGCTGTTCGCCGCTATGTCTATTTGTTTATCATTTCTGGTTAAATTTGGATTATTTTTTGATTTGAGTCAAGTTCAAGATATTCATGCTATCCTACGCTGTTCACATGCTACCCTGGCTACCGAATTACCTTCCTACAATTCAGCACCGCCGCCGCCGGGAGCGCGCGTCGCGTGCGAATGGTTCGGTAATCAACTATCACCTCTTCCGGGGTTGCGCAAACTCTTTCTATTGTACCGCTACTTGGTTAAGCTTGATTGAAAGGTTAATCAATGTAGGCCTGCGCGGATCGTACTTAACCATGCTATTGTAACTATACGGTTAAGTGCTCCTTACTATTTAGTTAACTTTATGTCCTAAGATAGCATTTTGGTATAGACTGTATATCACAAAAGGTTTCCTATACATACACACATATTAAACTTATTTTTATTATGCCCACGTGGCAGCGAAACGGTCAAGGCACATACTTTGGTTTGGCCACGGTGAAGAGTTGATGATTTTAAGGCTTGTAGAGTTAGAAGCTTAGCTCTATATTATGAGATCTCATAATTGGACAATGCGCGCAAAGGTTTTCGCGACATTTTACATAAATGTTTTTGGTGTGATATATTACTGACTAATAATTCAATATTATTTGTTAAACACGTACCGATCTTTAGTTAGTCACCAACAAAGTAAACATTGACTAAGAAATGGTGTTTATTTCAGTATAGTTTATAATGTATGTGACATACTATTTGCTGTTGACATTGCAGTGTAGCCTACAAACATTTTTCGCATTAAATAATGTTTTAAACAAGTCCAGTTTATCAATGTGTCAGCACTGACGACTATTCGAATGCTGATTGTAAATACGGACGCGACTGAAATTTTAAACGTTCGATGAGCTGCCATGTCAAATACCAGTGTTTCGCAAACTTTTTGTGTTCAAAGTACATCCATCTATGACAATGAAAATTTTTGGAGGTAGGTACACCACAGAATTAAAAACAGTTATAAGTACCATGAATTAACATTTCTTATTAATCGATGAGACAATATTTTTTATTAATTCAATCAAAGGTATTTGAAATGTGAAGCATGAGTTTGTTTAATCAAGCATAGACGGTAAATTTGGAATAGATAATCGTTCATAGGGCGTAATTTTTCTGAGGCACACCAAATAATGATCACGGCACACACTTTACGAAACACTGTCCTATGAAAAACTTTAAACCTATAACGGTAGCTACGGTGATACAAATAAACGCGCCAGTGAATACCAAAGTGATTTAACTATTGCTGAACTAACCTGAGACCGGTATTTTAACTGACTCGACCATAATTCCACCTTGTCACCGATGTAGCATAAGTGTGAGTAGTACATTGCGGAGCGTCTGTGACTTAATCAAAATTGTTTAGTGCAAACACGGTGAGGTACTATAAACATACGGAATGCTCGTTTTCCGCTCAGGTCATTGACTGCAATGCTTCAGTGGTCTGCTGGAAAATTATAAGCGAAGTGCTTACCTACCGTTTTTGTGAACCTTATGGAAGGGGATTAAAGGTTATATTAGGTTAATTGTGGAATGTAGGTTTCACGATATTGAATCTCACGTGTGGCGTTGATAAAATTAAAGATTTTGCTTGAAAATTAATTAAAATTCTTTGCTTCCAGTATTACTTACTTGCGTCAGATAATGTTAAGGTAACGTATTAAATTGCTGACGTTTAATTGGATCAAAGATTTTTAGAGTACGACCTACCTATGCAGCCATTACACATTAGGTGACGTTTTACGAGTACAGGAGTCTGATCACTGAGTGCATAATAATTGTAAGTAGATGCTACATTAGATATTTAACGACATGGTTGCTTGTTAATACAAACGACGGCTATTAGACATCTTCATGTAATAATAATAATGCACTTAATTACCAACATGATAAGGTATATTTACGTTTACTGCCTGCCAATATTAACGTACATATACGGAAGTTGTCACAGTACTAGAAATAGGTACTTATTTTTGAAGTGGATTACAAAAAGTAAGTAGCGACTTGATCTAGATGGGTTCTATTCGGTTTGAACCCTAATATTGGCTCCTCTTGCAGAGCACGATGGCTGCCAATGATTAATAAGTTAGCCGGCACTTTGCCAACGAGCTACCTCGTCCTAGACGTAGTTCAGGGTTGGGGCTACTTATGACTTGCGTGAAACTGCTGGCTTCCACACGTGTGTTAGGAAATGTTTAATAAACAATTTGGTTTTGCAGTATAGGCTATTAGCATAACATTCGTAAAGTAATTAGGGTTTTGACTTTCATCAACTTTAATCTTACTTCCAGCACTGTCGAATGAATACAATACTATGCTATTTTACACGAGTATAATAAGAATATATTTATTAACTTTTCATTATTAATCTTGCATGTCCAACTTATCACATGAATTAAGTTTTGCTTAATAATATGCGATGCACGTTTCATATTTACATGTATTATGCTGTGGGTGGGTTAGCTGATTGCGGTAGCGATGATAAATATATGATGGATGATGACGTAGGAAGCCGCAATCTACCGATATTATTGTATATTTATACGATTGCTCATATCCTTAATTAAGGAATAATACAGCACAATTTATTCCGCGAAGTACTGACTGCAACTAGCTTCCTTCTGTCTATCAACATAATAGTAATAACGTTAAATAGATTTTAGTAGCAACAACAAATAGTCAGGGATCCGTAGTACATTTTTTTCACTTATTACTATCAAGCAAATTTTTCGAGAGCAGCTTTATTTCGATGAAAGACCCAACTTCTTTTTTTATGATAAAGATTCTCAAATATGGTAGATAAAGGAGGACAGAAATACATACTACGAATCCCTGACTAAAACTATGTTTTACAATAAAACGTTTATTTAGTCTCAGAAAGTTACATTATAAGTTTTTAATAATTGTGAGAGCCTGCTGTTTGATGTACCTACTCGTAAGTTTGAGTGCCTCTGTTACATCTGTCTTACATCAACCAAAATTATATGAATAATGATAAAGGACAAAGTTCTTCCAAAAACTTTTTCATTAAAACAAATGTTGCTACTAAATATTCATATTACAATAATAAGCAGCCATTAGTAAGAATTAATAAGAGGTTTTAAATTCGAATGAAGATTGAGCATAAATAGGTATGTACCTACTTCGTTGAGTTGTTGCGTAACTCCGTGAATATACTTCATCGAAACAATAGCATAGCATAAGTAAGTTAGTAACGGTGCCATGAATTTTAATAAACTAAATATTGTTTCGCGAATAAATCCGAAAACACGACATCTCGTGAGAACTGGGTGAAGTTTTACAATAGAATTTTAAGTATTTTGATTCGTTATTTTAATGTTTTAACTAACAAGTTACAGTTAACTTTTACGGTTATATATATTAAATTAATTGATAGCTACAAATTTTTTGATAATTCTTTGTTATATCTCAGCTTATATAAAATCGAACTGGAGTTACGTAAACCAGTTTTAAACGTGTTGGCGTTATAGTTACCTCACTTTTCATAATTTAAACTTTGCTAGTTAACTACGAGAAAATTGGGATTTACTACCATACGACTAAATTAAAAACTGCTAACCAAAGGGTTGAAGCAAATGTCTAAAAAGTTTTAAAATCCAGTACCAACTTAATACGCTGGTTAACGTGAGTTAAAACTGTTGAGAAAATACTTAATTTTCGACGAGTTATATTTTACTTTAATGATAACATGTTACGACCTGCAAATATTGTCAGGATTCTTTAAACTGGATCATACAGAGGACCTCTCTCAAGAATATCACAGAGGCATGCGAGTTATTAAAAAAAAATCCAAAAAATTACTTTTATCGTCTTTACCCCACAGTTCTAATTGTTAGAACATAATATGTCATTAATGAAATGGTTACAAATGTGCTTTACCAATGAATTAAAACTGCATGTATTTCGTCATAACCTCATTAGTAATTACAATCATTTTATAAGGCGATGTTTGAGAGATAGGTATTTAACTATATCACGCGAGTTCTCTATAAATGAATAGATAATAGTCATCGATTAATAGCACATAATAACATATCATTGTCTACGTATATTAATGTTATCATTCATCATCATCTGTATGATTATGTTTTTAATAATGGCTAAAAAGATAAACAAAAAATGATTATCTATTTTCATTGGCTTTTTTCTCTGCATCGCCTATGTCCAACGGAACCAATCTTTACATGTCTTTTAGGTACAAGAGGGTTTGTTTCTTCCTTTATCATGTATGCTTCGTCCTATGCTTCATTAACACTTACCATCGATTGGTATAATTCTCAAGTGTCAAAAAAAGAGGTGAAGCGATCTGCGTCAGAAACGAATCGTATAAGCATCGCATCGCAGGTGATTTCCACGAAAACCTAAACCGCAACGATCAAGAAGGTGAGGTAAGGCCGTGTCGTAGTGTTATTCAAAATCAGTCGCCATCCAGCCAGCAGCCGTCCAGCGAGCGAGCCAATCAGATGGACAATCGCAACAGGTCTTCACGCACACATGCGGCGTGCACGTGCCGCGCCGGTGTGCGGAGTAGTGTGCGCGGTGCCGGCCGGTGCCTGGCACTGCCGCCAATTACACCGCCGTGTTTACTAATACGTAACCCGGCTTTTAAGAACTTATACCGACTTATATTCTATGCTTTGTGCACTCGGCCACACTGGCTCGACAACGGCCGCGACCCGTGTTCAAGTTGTTTTAAGAAGCCTTTCTTAATGCTCAAAAATATGTTTTATAACCTCTAGCTGCTTCATTTAGTCTTGCTAACCATAGAAAAATCTCGTTAGCATTAAGATTTAACTACTTAATAAGGTTGTGAATGAAAGGCGATTTAATTAAGAGGAATTTAAATTACTGAACGCACTGTGATGCAATAACTTCCATAGATTATGCTATTCTGACTCAAGGTATCATAGACAAATATCGACGTACGTTTTAAAAGAAAAACACAGCTAGTACCTATTCCAATCTTCGCAGTGGATAATATGTTTCAAAACAAATGTCAGAGGCATGTGAATGATGTGGTATTTGTATTTGATAATAGGCACCTATTGTAACTTGTTTTACCAGTTGTCCGATGGCGATATACAGGGTGTGCCCTCTGAAATTGCCAATGTGTTCGAAACCTGTCAGAGTTCCAATATTAAGGTAAAATACTAAAACATAAAGTATAACCTTCATAAGGTGATAAAATAAAGCAGTAACTATTGTTATACTCTTTATAGTTAGCTATTTGCATGTAACATGTAAATGAGTTGTTATTCTGAGAGTGTCATTTATATTAACTTCCTTGGACAATTAACAATGCATTCTCTAAACGGTAATAGACGCAATATGTATAATGGATACGGACGTGTGTGTAATAGTTACCTTTTGCCAATTTGAAGTCTGATTTAGGGTCCTGATTATTTGATTATGAAACGGAAGACATAGGGTATCATGTGTGTTCATTTGTATGACCAATTTTCTATATTTGTACTTGGCTGAAATAGTTTTATCATAGTCTGGTTCCTCTTTGCGCTAGGTCTTAATTACACATATTATTGACCATATAACAATATCTACTGCCTCGTAAATAAAAACAAATTTAATAGTAATAAAAATTAGTGTTAAGTGAAGTGGCATTTAATATTTAATTTTGTAAAATTGCCATTTAATGAAAGTGGCAATTATCAACTACACAACATAGTTTTGTGATATAGAGTGATCTAGATTATGGAATGATTGATCCTACCGGCTAATTAAATTACATTGATTATATTATCGACATATACATGAAGTGATTTTCGAAAAAGTATGACAGCATCCCTCAAGTTTATTAAGTCAAAGGCTAAACCGGACCCAGTTAGTTCTTAGGACCGATCCGAGAATTATATCGGATGATAGCTAGTGTACAAGATCACAAAACAAACATTATGTCTTGACATTGGCACATTTACAGAGACAGCACACCTGAACTAACACCGCCATCTGTCTGTAAACATTTGACTCACATCATCATACTATTTAACTCGGTAGGTAACCAATTATCGAAATCTGAATTTAATAGTTTATTAAATGAACAGTTCTACTTTATCCCCTTTTTAAGAATAATGCAGCTACATTAAAGTGAGATTTGACATAGTTAATGTTGACGTTAACATCTGTTAAGTGGATCTAATGTTTCTTGATTGAGATAATGAGTTATGGTGGAATTTCTGCCACAAACCGAGTCTTCTACTTATCTTAAAACCGTCAATACAAAAGTTAATGAATAATCATTAATGTCAAATAATAATTATGTAACCACGAACAGGACGCAACATTTAGGCTGTCTCCCCAGTAGGCAAACTGTATAACCTAAATTTTAAGGAACGCTTACGAAAAGGTGTACGTAATTTTTGTTTTTTACTAATGCACATAAACTAAATATTATTTACGGTGAGACGACATTGTAATATGATTCATGATCAACTAGCGTGCCTAAATATTTTACGTTAAAATGTGTGGTGACTAAATAGATTTGATACTTTAAATAAGGCGTTCAATTTATTAGCGATCACGCTGCGGAGTCATGTTGGATTACAAATAAATACGGTCGTGCTGTTGTGTAGCGGTCTGCGAAGTCACACTACACATTATAGTTATACCGCTAAAACGAAACATCAAAACATACACACCAGTCAAAATCATAACCCTCCCTTTGGCTTCACCGTAGTCGAGTAATTAATCTATAACATCAAGTACCCGTCAGTTTGTCGGCTGCAATAAAAGGTGAAAAGCAGTACCTTTTGATAAATGAATTGTTCCGCGGCTGTCCGTCCCGCTCGTAAAGTCCTTGTTATCGGTTCACATGGCACAAACAATGCGAGAGATTACCGCTCGCCCCGAACGCTGGTCCTCGCAGGCATTCGTTGAGCGCATTCCACGCTCTTGTTACAATGCCACTATGTGGGGAATGTCTCTGTCGATGTTCACTGCCAGCGGTAATAACCGGCGTTATCGATGCCTCTATGACTGCTGTAATGCAACCCCGTCGCTGGCATGTAGGTTGTTGATGCTAAGTGCGCGTTGATCCTAATAGGGTGTTGCGGTGCTCGTTCTGATAAATTATAACTGAATTTTGTGTTTTAAAGCTGCTGTTACGATTTGTTGTCACCAAAGTGATGCTCAATAAGTATTTCTGTCGCCAGATTAAATATTTCTGTACCAGAGATTTGCAATTTAAGTAGCCTCTCATAAGTAACTGAGCCTTGCGATTTAAGTTGACTTCCCGAAAAAGCACGTTTCTGAATGTTGCCGATTCTAATTTTAAGGTATTGTTAGGTAGTGTCGAGGGGTCAGTAGGTTGCGCTTCGAAGTCAGTAATGGCAACAGACCCGTGCCCCAAACTATCGTTAATCTTTCCCCAATCTTTTCTTTCAAACACAATACTGATGAAACTAACCCACTTTTTACTATTCTTTTGTTCACTGGGCATTCAAATACACGAAAATATAGGCTTTACATTTAACTAATAGATTATGTAACCACAGTTTTGGCTAACGGTTTTAAAGGTATATTGGTGTTGCAATGTCCAATGTTTCACAAATACCAATTCACAACAATTTGATCTCTTTTTGATTTTTGGAACTCGGTACTTTAGAACTTAAAATATCTCGTGTAAGTACTAGCAAGCGTGTCGGGGGTCGGCAACTCGGCACGTAACTGTGCTTAATTCTCAATAGCGATTCACCACACAATTTCACAATATCTGTGATCATTAGCGCTAACACACGGCGGTAGGCGAACCATCACGTGCTAGTAGACGAGGGAAAGAAAAAATGTCATTAACCTCGCACACAACATGGTGCAAGTGAGAAGTAGCTTCGGGAGTATTTGGAAGAAGAAATGGGGCAATTCAGTCGACCTGGTGCTGTGAAGAAAGATCATATGCTAAAATTAAGAATGTAACGCCGCATTTAAAGTGGTCTGTCTAGAAAGTCTTTTTTTTCTGAGAGGGAAACCTTGATAAAAATAGCCGGTTCCAAATTATGTAGGGTTTTCTAAAGAAAGTCTTCTAAAGAGCCGAAATCAGAGGATACAGGGAGGAAAACAAGCCATTGATTGCTGAGGCAAATGTAATTTTATGTATCTTAATGTTCCTGTTAAATATTTGAATACACATATGCAACAATTTCCCTGCTTACATTCATTTTCCTTTCATGTAGGTTCTAAAATATAACGTCTATATCTCTACGCCCGTTCCTTCCTGCGGTTTGCTAGTGGGTTGTAGTCAAACACGACCGCGTTTTAGTTTTATTACAGACTCTGATGAAGGCTGTGGCGTCGTAACTCGTAACTAATCCGATAAGACATTCGCTAATAGCTCGTCAGTGTCACGGCCGCCGAGCCAGCTGTCCTCATCACCATAACCGATCTCGTCGCCATGACAACGATAACAATTAACTCTCCTAATAGTTCCTAATAAAACTGTCGTAAAGGGCCGTCTGTTCGCCGTGATAACTGGCTCGAGTGCTCGACCCCAGCCGAGAAGCAATTCTAAGATGGCTAGAGCCGGTTAAAAGCGGATTGTACCAGTTACAGTATACTCGTAACTGGCATTGTGGGTCACTGTTTTCAATTGCGCTTGTGTTTCGAGATTAGATTGAGAGAAACAACTTTGTCAACTTCATGTAGGTATTTACACGAGCGCGCGATGATAAAATGTAACACTAATTACTTAGTGACTTTGTTATACTCGATTTATCTTTCATTGCGCGTAATATTTAACTACGATGAGTTAGTTGGTCGGTACTGGAATGTAGTACATATAAAGACGAAGTAAACATA
>LGAG01000306.1:258219-275592 GCA_001278395.1 Lerema accius | reverse complement strand
AAGGTTAATAGTGAATCTGTGTGCCGTACCACTCGCGGAACAAATCGTTGCAGTAATTGTAATAAATTGTAGAAATGTATGAGGATACTATACACACAGCCACCGACTGACTCAGCTCAGTGTATCCCGCATGTCGTCTGTTACCTGGAAGTATTTAATAACATAAACTATAGATTTCCGTCGTGGTGAAGGTCTAAAGAAGTCTATCAGTCGTTACAATGCTACTTTATATTAATAGTAAAATAATGGAAATTGGTGTGATGACGTATCGTATTGGTACCATCGCTAAGGATATTTCTGTTGTTCAAACGACTATTTCGCATTTTGTATGACGCACCTACAACTTGTTTTATAAGATAGAACGTCTTTGCATGTGATATTTATCTCCCAGACAACGAAACCAATACCTAAAGCATAGATTTATTATCAATATTTAAAAAATTGACAAAAACTGTGAGAAATATCTCAGGCAGCGCATCATCGGCGCAGCTGGAACTAATAATGAACAACTGTTACTAACGTCCGTCCATAATGCTCTTCGCAAACATCATTATTTCTTCCATTAACTCGTTTAAATCTCTGAGCTTGAGAAGAGTTCTCGTGTACTACAGTCTTAAGTAGAGGAAGCATTAGTTAATTAATTATTTTCTGTTTTACAGGTACTTTCGTCTTTGGTTTAATCTGTTGATGAGTGGCTGAAGCGAGTTATCTACTATTCCAGTAATTGAGTGATTAGTGAGTACCTACTAGTCCTAAGTTTAAAAACTTTAAGTCCCCCGAATCCGCAGGATTTTGTAAGAATATTTCGACGTGCTTTATTTAAATCGTAGACAGCGAATTCGTCACCGTAATCGCAATCGGATATATCGTAAATACCGCATTACCTACCACTAGTAATTGTGATAACTAGTAATAACCACTATCGAAACGTCTCTAGTTCTCCTACGGTTTAAGCATCATATTGTATGTTAGCATCTTATGGGGAACGTTGACACCAACATGGGTGACAGGTCCATCCCCTTGCCCGTGCGGCGGCATGCGATTACTCCGCCACAAACAACCCCAGGCAAGGGTCTTCTTACCCTACACGACGTGTTATTATACGAAATTTATCTCTTCTTACGGAAATTCTTCTCACGCATTTTACACTAGTTCTTCAGAAAATGATTTATGACGTAGAACGTGTTATAGTGTGTTTATAGTCCATCCTTGTAAGGGAATAATATAGTGCTAATTTTAGTGGACAAAAATTAAATGTACGATAGAAATAATGTGTAAAAATTTAATAAAAAAAAACTATTATTATAAACCACAGAACAACGAATTAATTCTTTCTTCCGTATGTTAAACTACATAATAAGTGCCCGTATATTGATAAAATAAATTACAGTTTGAACTTGAACTGTTATCGAAACCTTCAATGCTTCTAACATGCAAATAAAGGTAGCTCATTATCAGAGTATTCATTACCTTTCTTCTGGTGCAATCGGGTAAATATAGGAAATTTTATTAGCACTTACATTAGATGTGACGTCTATCTATATCTGCCTACATAAATTATAGGATGTCATACAAATTTGCACCTTACGCAATCTCCATACTTCTCAATTCTAATTAATTCCCAAACCTAAAATTCCGTAGCCCGCTGTGTACAATGGGATTTGTATGGTTTATTATAATCGTCTGTGAATTACCATACAATGGTGCTGGGGTGAACGACCCGTGACGTCACGTATCCCATCCGGATGTGTGACAGCTATGTGATCGCTTGACTGATTGTCCTCTGGCTTACCTCAATGGTAATATCACTGAAGCTGATAGTCCAGATGTTTTGGCGGATAGCCACGTGGGAATATCGTGACTTATACTGTAATACGAGCTTCTCTTGTAATGTGTAAATGTAGATGTTGAAATAGAAAGAAAGGGCTTTAGGTTAATACCAGATGGCGTTAAAATTACGGCAGGTCAGGCTTGGTCACCCTACTGTGATTAAACATCAATAAACTACAGTTCATAGATGTTATCTGCACCAATGGATCGTATTAATATCGGAGGAACCCATAAGGATAATTCTATAAATTTTTTTTACAATGACCTTAATAACTTTAAAATCGTCATAAAATAGAAAAAAAAACAATCCTCTTTGTGTCATATAAAACCTCGAAATGCTATAAAAACATATTTGTCGAGCTCTCGTGATTAGCATTCATATGTGACAGCGATTGACCTTCAACAATGCATGTTCGCGGAGACAACGACCCGGTGTGAGCGGCGGCCGCGGCTCTTCGTGTAGGGCTGCCATTGACACCGACATGTAACGCAGTCCTGATACAAGGAACTCGAATTTTGAACATACCGATATGGCTAAGGAACAAAACATAAAGACTGAAACAACATTACTCTTTACTTTCCTTCTGTTAATTTCCATACCATCTTTGCAAATCATAATATTGTCGTAAAAAATCACGCATGTTTTTCATACGAAATGCTACCAGTTTCACCAATAATCCTATTCAAAGATGCGAAAGTAACTTTGTCTATTAAGTGATGGAATAATATACGAGTAGGTTTGTTACAGACCAGCATTAACTGAACTACGGATCAGATTGAATTAAATGTCTCTCGGGATGGCCATTAGATAATCAAGGGCGTCCACTAGAATATAAAAGCCAATAACTTTAGTTATACAAACTTTTATCCCGTCGTAATGCAGGGCTATAAAGCCGTTCTCCCCAATCATCCAAATTCAATCGGAGGCCCTCCCGGCCCCGTGTCCTCCGCTAATGGAATCTCCATATTAGAAATTAACATTTCAAATTTGAGGATTGACGAGATCTGTTCGTTCCGCTTACTCTGTGTTGACTATCTCTATCCATTGGGTATTCTGTGTTAAGGGCGCAGGGACCGTGGGTGGGACTCGAGTGTTGAGCGCCCAAAGGTCGTGGATTTGAATAGTGAATGCAATTAGCTAACAACCTGTACCTAAGTTTAGTTTGCTGCGTAAATTACATTTCCTAAGTTTATGACACCTAAGGATTTCTAACTTAGGAACTTTGGTTACTAACTTGTGTTTATATTGCATTAACTTTGTGGGTAAAGCTGAACTTAGTGACTGTAGGAAAAACATCAGCATCTCTCTCTAATTTTCAGTGTTGCAACTGATTTCTTCTTTATACGTTAAATGATTTGTAGCTATTTAGAACGAAACACATACCTCCTGCTTCTTAATTGCACTGCATAAGCAATGGATATAAAATAATCTGGCATTAGAAATCAAAAGGTTTAAATTTCGTGATATCTAGTGGAACAGCACCGTACTGTGGTTGGCGACATATAAATTGGCGGCGGTGCGGCGGTGCGGCGACCATTGCACGCAACTGTTTCCGCGACCGCGCCCAGCTTGGAGGTCGGCCAATGGTTAATAGTTGAGACACGGACCACGGCGACACGTGCTACCACCCTAACACACGTTAGCACAATCATTGCTGTAACTGTTTCCAACAATTCTTCGTGCATTACATACTTACGTGTACAATTCGAATAGTCATAACTTTTGTTATACCCTTTTAAAAAGAAACTTGCTTTTTCAAGTCCACGGAAGAAAGAACTAACAGAACTATTATTCGTTGTCCTGTGGTCAAACCGCATTTTACTAACGTGGTGGAGTAAACTAGGCCTCCTTTATTAAAGGGAGACCCGTGCAAAATAGTGGGTTGAGGTCACACATTCCAATAGACAGAAGGTTAAGCATAAGAATCACTGACATAAGGCACAGGGTTCACCTATTACATTACGTAGAAGTTTGTGAATGATTGAGAGAGATCTAAAGTTCGGTCTGATTGACGGAGTGCCGGGCTCGCGTCCGTCGGCCGGCCTGTGACGCGCTCGGCTGGGGTTTATAGCTTCCTAGTAATCGATGGACGGATGGAGATTATATTATGTCAGTAATGCGATTAAATAACCATTTTCCTTTTGGGTCAGTGAACCGGGTGGACGGAATATCGTTCAGCTAGTTTCGCATTTACTGGCGTTACGGAGATCTTTTTATGAGGACTTTTATCGTTGCGATACTGACGTAGTGATGAGCTCGGGTTTAAGAACTTAGATGGCCAGACCTTTGATTTGGGTGTGTGTGAAGTATTTTATGTAAATAGTCGACGAACTTCAGTATACGCCAAACACATCACCAATGTTCCAAGAGTGAAAAATATTTTATGATCCATTAACCTTTCCATTTTGCGGGAACCTGTTTATGCAAGAAATATTTACATAGCGTAGTAGGGCCTTAAAAAGTTTTATTAACAGATGGTAGTACTCAGTTGCCCATATCTTCGTCAGTTGTTCAACATGCTGTAGAAGTACTATAAGCGAAAGATGCTGGCTAAAGACTACGTGTAGCTTTAATACCTCTGTTAAACTGTTGAAAAGTTTAAATTTAACAAATTTTATTTTGGCGCTTGCACAAAATGTTCACTCGGTAACACAAATATTCACGCTATGTTTAATAACCCGAAACCTCATCATGTCTGCACTGGAAATGTGAAAGCTCGGCTTTTCATTTTAACCTTTTATGGCGCTTATAACGTTTTTAAAATATATTTATCCCAAAAAATATTTATTTAATCCCTTTTAAGATAGTGTAGCTTAATATTTATGTGTAAAATAAAGATTTTTAAATATTATGAGCCAGATTGAAAACATTTTCTATACGTTATTGAGCAGGGTATCCAAACTTGGTTGCTTAGCCAGTAACGATCCTGTAAATTGAATATTATAATGCATTGCTTTCGGTTTAATTTCGCCCACTTTCCGCAACCAGCAATAATGGTTATTAAAGTTTGGAACGCAGGCTTAACAGAGCATAATTGGTGTAACCGGCGGCCAAGTTCACCCAACTGTATTTAATGGCTCTCTAAAGCCTGAGTGCTACTATTAATATGAAATATCATATTAAAACACTTATTGTAAGTAAATTTCTCGTCTAAATGGTCAGTACATGCGCCTCGCTGGCCGCTCGCCAAATATCCCAGACGTGCATTCATTACCAAGTAGGACGGGGTAAAGCTTAGGCATCACTAGGCAGACAGTTTGAAACCTTGCTTTTGCCTCGAAAATATTGTAGACTAGCAGCCCGTCCCCTCCTCGTTTTGTTACACCTTTTGTTAGGTGTTATTCCACGAGAACAAAAGTTTTTCCAACTGCAAACATACGAAATTTCACTTAAATCGGTTCAGTGCTAGTACGTCGAAAGGACTATTCAAAAGTATCATGTAAAATATTCAATATTAGATCCTTAGTCCGGATTTTGGTTGGTTTAAAAGCTTATTTTTTATTCACATAGTAGCCTGGTTGAGACGATCACATATAATAAATTCATATAAGAATTTTGTAGTTCTGAAGTCATATTATTCTGGCAATCCATTCGTGCGCCTTACAACTGTGATAGCACAAGAAGAAAACAAAAAACAGTAATTTAATCCGCCTTATTAATATCGTAGTAATTGTAAAAGTGAAAATTAAATGTGTCTGCGACCTATGCTGATATTCTGATTCAACATAATGAAGCCGGCGGCCGCCGCACTCGCCACGTCGGTAAAACAGTTTCGGTGCGATGCCGCTTGTTATTTATTTAAAAACATGGCAATAGTTAATATATTTTATATACATTCAATTACAATTTCATTATTATAAAGGGTTTTTAACTTTAAAGTACTTAAAAAGATATTGAAGTGCTACTTAAGTGCTCCTTTTAATTTTAGTTTGAGTCAATATTGTTTTCTCTTTTAAAATTAATCAACTATAATATCAACAACAACTATAGTTTCAAGGATTTTGAAGGGCTATGAGCCACAGAGTTGCTCTAGATCTCATTCGAACCACATTCATTACCAACCCACATTATAATATCATGCAGTTACACGTCATATCATTTCGTTAATCATCCGAACGTTGATTACAATGTTATCTGTACGTCTTCCCAGACATCAATAGCGATTGTTCTTGCGTCTTCGTCACTCCTGATGGGTTTGTGTACATTAGAAAGAGAAAGCAGTTGAATCATCGCGTCGCGGCGGCGCGCGGCGTGGCTGCGCGTGCGCTGCGAACCGTTACCTCCCGCTGTGTGGAACAAGTTAACAGATTATTAATGATTTTAGTTTTATCATTTATTCATTCTACCATACACATTCTATATTTTTATAGGTTCTAATATAACTTCATAGTACAAACACCATAATCTGCCACTTTGTTTATAGTTTTGGTCTCTCCTATGAACTATGAATCGGTGACGGATCTCACTTCTTATAGATTCGTAGTGATATATTGAGACGATGAATAAATATCGGCGAGTACTTAACCTTTTCTTGATACTAGGTTATGCTTGCGGTCATAGAGAAAATTATAATATCTGTGTGCCGGCAGTAATGAATTACGATCAAGGCGCAAGCAGACTGCTTATTTACTTGTCGGCAAAACAGATCTTAAAGACAAAGGTGTTCATATTATTTAAAGCTGTGAAATTACCGGAGTTAGGTACATTTTTACAAAACATCATTTTAACCCCACAGGCAAATTTTGTTTTATTTGTCAAACGCTTGCTTTAATGTTACATTTCCCGCTATCGCTCGTGATTTGCACGTGGCCAATGCACCGTTAGTATCACGTGTCGCTGGAAAGCCGGCGGTTTGTTAGGCAAACGGGTCAGTATTGTGGACTACAATTGGACAAATGTCCAATATCGCCGCTCATTTGTGCTTTTTGTCACCGTAACAGCCTTTATATGAGGCTTTGATTTGACACGACTGATGGTTTGGTTGGTTAGCTCCATGTTAGCGTGCTTGTTTCTATTGAGGTTAATTGATATTGAAATTTAAAATATTAAGATTATAAGTTTCGGCTTTAATTAGTCGCTTGGTTACCTTAAAATAATTCTTCATGTTTCGACCATTTTTATTTTCAACTTAGCTAGTAGTAATTTCTATTAATACACTGTATGGCTATTATTTCCAACTTCTGTCAATGAACAATGTCAAGTGTTTATCGTTGTGCTCGTTACTTTAAGCGGTATCATGCGAAATCTTCCTTCAAATAATATCTTTCATTATTTGTCAAGTGTGTGCATGATTACTGTAAATTTCACTGGTCACACTTTAGCTAGCCAACAAGTTAAAAATGCCACTAACGTCGTAATCGCACTACGCTAATTAGTTCAGTAGGTACAATTTTACTTGTCATTGCCCAAAAACTGTTTGTTGTTTGGATTCTACTAAAATACTTGCCTAATGATACAGTTTCCAGCTGATATTTTAATTACCAAAAAGGAAAGGAAGCGATTAACTATAATTAATTGATGCTATGTCCATAAAAGTAGAAATGTTAAACCGGTTTCAACCAAATTCCCCGCTATTTTTAAGACGCTAACTGACGACCCGTATGGTTATGCTAGATCACCGTTCAATCCTATGGACATTCTATTCTGAACTGAGCTTAAATTTACGTGAGAATACAAACTGCACTTTGATTTAAAGAATTTTAAATTAAAGAAATAAGTATGTAGTAGCCACTCGCTTCTGATGAGGTGGATGCCCGCTTACTTTCAGTGTACTGTATTCATCAGCCCTTCAACCTGTAGAAAGGTTCACGGCAAGCAGGGGAATCGTCAAACGCATAATTGGGACCGCGGCCGCAGTTGTTAAATCAATTCGAAAGTGCGCGCCCCACTTTCTAGCTTTTTGGCATTTAGGTTCGCTTTGCTGACTATAAAACTTTAGCTTGATTAATTAGGCGTTACAAAATTGCAGAAGCTGCTTTTGGTGATGTAGGCTATCTAATTGGAGCTCTCATCATTTTGAAAGAGGAGGATAGAGATAGATTAATTGAAAACGTATTCAACAATGCTTTCAGGAGTTGGGTTCGGAATTTGAAAAGGATTGAGCCTTTTTCATGTTTGTTTTACTGACGGGTTAGAACCGACGACCTACCCTACATTGGTAAAGGGATATCTAGACTAGTATCTATCTGTTTTCAAGTAGTCCCGACAGAACACTGAGACAATTACTCTTGAACGGCTCACCACTACTACTGACCTATTTTGGCCAATCCTATTTTCTACATCATCCTCTGGGAAATTAACAGGTCGACGACTCAATTAACTCGTTCTAGAGTTTTAAAATAAACTCCAATGTATCCAATACCTTTTAGCTTCCATTAGCACCAATCTATGTATTAAATTTTAAATCCATCGACTAGAACTCTCATTGGAAATAAAATCCTCGAGCATGAATGCACTCCAACCACACAGTTATAAAATAGCAAGTTCATTGTAACTCGAGGAAGTCACGTAACAATTCAGAGGCAACATAAAAAATCTAACTGGAATCCATTGAGGCAGTAACCGTAGTAAACAACTTAACTATACGCCAGTGAAAGTAAACCGAATTTTACAACACTTTCTCGCTTTTACTTCGCAAGTTCAGAACTCAATTCCATCTTGTTTTTTATAATCGTCCCGTAGGGTTGGTTCTCGTCTTTTCTTTAAAATATTGTTTGATATACTTTACTTGGTCTTAAAACCAGTAGGTAGAGTCAGATAAAACTTTATCACATAAAGGTTAATACTGAAATGTCAGTCGATACTATATGCATTTTCTTCGGTACTATATGTCGGTCCCCCTATACGGTACTCGTTCTATATGTTATCGGTTAATAGCTATTATAGCAACCAACGTTGGTTGTTAAACTGGGTTAACATCAACTTGAACACTGAGTGGAGTGCTAGTTGCCACTCCTTCCGAAACATATGACGTATTTTGGTCTGCACGCGTCGCTTTCTATATAACACAAGAAGGCATTTTTATCTAATCGTTGGAAAGGTACCTTATACTCGTAAATAGCCATACTTTTGACAGCTCTTTGACAGTGAGGGTCTACAATTATCTATATTGATAAGCTAATGTCATCTTTCGGGTCCTCCAAATGGGCTACCGACCACAGCCACAGGTGGCCAGTAAATACAACAAAAGTGGCTGGTAATACATACAGACACATTGTAAAGTGCATTACTATAAATCACAATGACACTAACAAACCGCTACTTCTTCAATTTGTAAGATTTGATGTACGGTTCCGTCGGAAGATACATAGCCCTGCGTCATCGGATAATAGATCTCCGGTATAATAGCGAATCTAGGTGATCTAGAAAGAAGGCGGCGGACCATTAGCGGCGGTTTGCGAGCGAAGTGTGAAATCAATTTGTGAAGAGTGACGAGTGTCGGCTTTGTTACCACTATCTGAAATGGTTGTTCAGACTCCAGTCCGGATTGAGCTGCTTCGACATCACCAGACCTATGTAGATGACGTCATCATAGCAGAATTTTTAAAGAATACGTCTTCGTGACACATTTGCTTTCATCTTTAAAGTGCCACCGATTAATATCTTACATATGAAGCATTTAATCTAATGCTAATGTGGCGACGCTACACATCGGACAGTGACACGCAAACCTGAATGACGCTATCGAAGTTTTCTACATCGATAGATATACAAGTGCCTAAGTTACACTAAGGGTAAAGTTGCACTAAGGGTAAAGAAAATTACTGCTTGTTTGTTTTTACGCTACTATAGTTACACGTAATTGTAATGAAGCGATGCGAGTGTGAAACGTAACTTAGTTGTCACGAAGAAATCCTTTGATAAAACCTAGTTAATATGCTCGAGCAGATGCAAACCGTTCAGAATAGCTCCACGACAGAGATAAAACACGACGAGTGACTCAGTGCAAATGGAGAGGAGACGCCATTACAAATAAATACTGATGTCGTACCTCTAGATAAAATGTTTATACAATGCGCTGTCGCTGTGATCCGAGCGGAGAGCGGCCATAGGAAACCTCCTTTGTAACGTATTCCAACAAAGGTCGTCGTATTGTCATATCTTGTACGGTACGGCTTCATCTTCAACATACGAGTATATATTCTTATTGCTGTCCTGATATTGCATTGCAATGTATTGTTTTCACTGTAACTAACTACAGTTTCTAAAATTCACGTCGACTTATTTAATTTTAATCATCATCACCTGTAATCGGTTTTAAGTTAGAACGTATATTACGTGTAGGTGGTGGTTTTAACCTCAGTATAGAGACTATATTGGGGTTTAACTTTGTACTTCTTTTTGTGAGTAATACAGGTACGAACGTGTTTTGAAATTTGGCATAATAATGTTTACAAATTCTTTTTCAACCAACATGTTTCATGATGGCAGGTGACGGTTAACATTGCTTGCGTACACTTTTACATACTTATTACGGTTTTATGCGGAAACTGGTTTGCCTACATTAACAAATACGACGCTGATGTTGCGTTGGTTAAAATTATGACCGTGTCGATTCATTTCGAAGACTGTGAAATAAATATTTATTATGACAAATAAAACTACATTCCGAAGTAGCTTAATAATCATGTAAATATGCAGTAATTAAGTCATGTACACAATTACACATTATATAGCAGCAATATTGGTATTGTAAATAAAATGTTATTGGCACTTGAAATGTTTTAAATATCCTTTGTGAGAGCGGTTTACGGAGCACATGTTTCACAACGAGAGCATTAGGCCCTGCCTCCACACATAGCGAGCAACGAGCATATAGAAAATAATAAAAACTATTGTGATTTTTATAGCTTAATGAAAGTCTAGTTAATAACTTCGCGATTTTTTATTGCATTAATTTTTTAATGTCGAACGCATATTACCTTTCTATGTAATTTTCGTACTTTATCTTCTAAGCGGAGTGTCGAACCTGGCACCTCTTTATCAAATAAAAACATTTTTATTTTTAAATAGCGAGGGCACGATCACTAGAATCAGTAATAACTTAAACGATTACTAACAAAATTTGAATGTAATTCTAGTACTGTCCCATCGTTATCACAAATAACGTTATCTTTCAGCTCGCTATTCGCTACTCGCCTGCGATACGACATCGCAGCGACGTCGTAGTCGTTTCACTGGCAATGTCAAGACAAGCGGCGTGGTTAATTATTATATTATTATGTTGAGTCAGACATATTGTCATTGTAATGAGGTTATTAGCGTAGTCGGCTGCGTCGACATTCATCAAATGTTTGCTTGTCGCATGTTATAGCGATATTTGTTTTATTACCACTCCAGTGATGTGGTGTCATGACCAATTTGACAACCTTTGGACCTCTGAGTAGAGTAGGGGAGGCAATGTTAAAAAAATATTAATTCACAAATTAATGCGAGCTAACATTTTTTTTAAGTTCACCCTTAATAATATAATTAATATCTACTTAATTCTTCTTTCAGACAGACTTTTGTCTGACAGAACTCTGTTCACATTTCGGATATTAATTAGAGTTTAAAATCATAATCATTATCGTTGGAAACATCCGCTGGAAATTCGTTTGAGGCAGATGATAGACTGTAAATTGGTTAATCGTATCCATACTTTCAGCAATATTTGTCGGCGACAGCTACAAAGCCGAAAGCGAGCGCGCGACATTGTATTCTCTCCTTTGTACTGTTCATGAAGTTATCAGAGCGTGCCCGATGAAACAAAAACCCATTTAACCTTCCTAAATTTCCTATTTAACTGAATAATCATTTTATTAGTACCTATCTATGGAACGGTTTATTGTTGACACTGTCAAGGTTTGTATAGTTTTCGCTTTACCTACAGTTATGCCTCTATTATTGAAGTAATACTTCTTTAGGCACTCTTAACTTGATGAATACGTGTTTTAAGAAGAACTTTACTGTAGGATATCCCCATAAATAAAAAAGCCCGGGACTTGACCGGTACCAGCAAATTTTTTAAAGTGATCTATGAAAAAAACTTTGAGAACCTCTGGTCTAGGTTAATATTGAATTTCAGGCTAAAATTAAGCAGAAGGTGTCATGACAAAGAATTAAAATAAGTTTTACGTCAGTCTTGTAGTCTAAAAGTAAGGTTGTTTAATTCTTTTATTTCAGCCAGTATCAAGTTGTCCAACAGTAAATTTCTATTTCCCGATAACGCGGAGTTATGTTATCTTTATTACTTGCTCACGGAACATTCGTTTATGATACAAAGGACTTTCTATCACAATTACTGCAGAACATTGCGCGCCCTTTGTACGACACATGTGCCATAAATGAGAAGTAATCGAGCTATCTCTGTGTGAGTGTTTGTTTGTGTGTTTGATTAGAAGAAATGGGACTTACTAACAGGATTAGTAAACCTTTGGTAGCCGGTTGGTGATGTATGCAGTCGTAATTATTGTTGAGTAAGTTTTGAAAAGACTGTCTAGGATAAAGTCATTGTGTGTTATTTGCAGCATTAGATATAATAAAAAAAATATTAATAACTGTTTTCATATTTTTACTAAATTGTGAGCAAAAGTAACGAAGTAAAGTTCGCTGGTATAGTACAAAGTAAATTATTATTGGGCCATTAAAATAATTTGACGAATTCAGTTTCAATAATGAGTAGCCGTTGAAACAGGAGCATAATTTGTCAATGTTGTGCGCCCCTGTCGGAGATATAATGACGACGAACAAAGAAAGCCATTTGAGTTTGATGTTATCGTCACGTCGCGCGTCGTCCCGTCTCGTTGTCGTGTCCCGTTTCGTCCCGACGTGTCCCGTCTCGTGACGTTGGAGGGGCAAGGACGAGGTGCATTATCGCTTTATTTCAACTTTATTATTGGACTGTTAGGCGCTGCGGACGTATCGAGCGACTTTATCCTGCACACAGCACAGCTGCAGTCATAGTGTTGACGGTAAGAGCAGAATGTGGTACATGTTTAAAATATCGTTATTACTGGTCACATATTATTAAATACTACTGTAGTTAAAACAAATAAAATTTTAAGTTTATTCCACATTATTTATCCATTTATTTCGTTACAGGCTCACAGCATAGCGACACTGATTTCGCAGGCAAATACTAATATTTAGTACATCTGTGTTAGGGTCTAATGCCGGCTTGGTATTCGTCTTAGGTATATCACTATTTACCTGCACTGATGGTTGTTCGATGGGCTGATAAGCCCTGGGGCGGGGCGAGTGCCTCTACTACACTATTAGCCGGATTACATTAGTAAACCTGCAGCCGCTTGAGCGAGCTTAGATAGGATTGTGTCGCTTCATTAGACATTACTCGCGTAAATGATGATCTTTGTCGGTATACTCGATTAGTGATTAGCTTATTACCTGAACCGAAATAGAGCGTGTGTTTGTTTGTATGTATGTCCGTTTAATTGTGCACGCTGTACAGGTCAAACGACTGAACTGTTAACAGAACTGTTAACAGAACATGTAAATTGTCATTGATTTATCAGTGTTAATAATAAAAAGTAACGCGTTGCAGCAGTGCTAGTTTATTGGTTTGACCGTTGGTCTCTCAAACGGAAGTTCCTGAGTTCAAATTCTACGACACACACCTCTAATTTTAAAAGATATGTGCGTATTGGAAATGCGTACGTAAGGAAAACGTCGCGTCGTGAGGAAGCCTGCACGCCGCCTTAGAGTTCTCCATAAAAGTTCTCAAAGGTGTGTAAAGTCTGCCAATCCGCACTGGACCAGCGTGGTGGACTATGGTTTGTACCCGTCACACTGAGCGGAGGCCCGAACTCAGGCAGTGGGACGGTTATGGGTTGCGATGAAGTCGTTGCTTCCTGTACAATGTTTAGTTAGTTATAGCAGTTTAGAATTCGGTACTTGTACCTAATCATTTCTTATTTCTGTATTGAAATCACACTAGTTATTAGTTATATACTACCTAACACTGGTAGAGCACTAACCATCTTGTAAATCGGTACAATCGGTTACTAATCGCATTACGTTACCGGACCATCGGATCGGATTGAGAGACAGTAACCGGATTATGCTCCTGTTAACACGAGATATGACATCAGTGACGTATATGAATGCGAGTTTAGTTTTAAAATTGATAAACAAATACTTTTGTTAACGATAAAGAGAGACAATGAAAGATACCTAAATGCTGGAATTAATAAGAGTAAAGGATTAGTCAGAAAAAGTTAAGTTAGCATAGCGAAATACACTAAAGACTTCCTCAATTAGGTTAATAAATCTGTATCCTTTTCCGGGGTAGCGAATAATTATTTAAGTCGTTTAATTTGGCAAAAGCGATTAGGAAAAAATGTGAAGATTCAACATAGTGTGACAGGATAAGTATTCTTACAATACTTGTATGAAGGTTCTATTTTCATGTTAACATATCTACCTAAGCCAATTTTGATGAATTTTCGTATAGCAACAGACCTTGGAGACCTTTCGTTGTTAAACTACAAGGGTTGAAATAGAAAAGTAATGTAGTGCGGTGAAATATAATTTGTTGGTAAGGGTTACAAATAGTGTTTTTATTATACTTATTTCTTACAATTAGCAGGGGAAACTTTGGGCATAAGCTAGTTATCTAGTAAGCACGTATACCATGGGCTTTAGGACATTCATAAACGGAGGCTCTAATGCTCGCGTAATTGGTGAGTCGGTGCAATCGATGCAAAGCTGAAACTGCCGGAATACGCAGGTAATCGGCTTGTCACTTCCGGTAACCGACCTCCATCCGGTAAAGCTCATCGGATGAGCTATTTACCGGCATTATTCAGTTTAGCGGTTTTACAACTTTACTGTTTATTTGCCCACAGCTTTATAAGTTAACCGGTTTATTATGATAAAATTTTCAGTAGAATACGGATTATCTAGTATTTGTGTGATGTTTTTGTTAAATCTGGATTTAATTCAATGTATTGTTGTTAATATTATATTTTTATTCTTTTCAGGTAAAGGCTTCATTGTTATCAAGTACTTAGACCATACGGGGTTAGTTTTGCGAGTAATATTATGAATGGTAAGCAGTAGTATCTTTTAAGTGTAGGTCGTATTTTGAGCTCCTTTTTATTTTTTTCTCTTCACAAATCAAAGTATACCAAATTACGTCATTACCTGTATGACATTTCGAGTATTTCTAAGATTCTCATCACAATAATACGTCGTGCATACTTTCCCCTCTCTAAGGATCAAGGATCATTGGTTTTTGACATTGTTATTATCAGTCTTACGCAGCAATTCTTAAGACACATTTTACGCTAACACAAGTCAGTAGTAAATCTTATTCACCACCACATTCAATACAGTTTTCAAGTTGTCAGAGTGTTACGGGAAAGTCGATCTTATCGGCGTATGCCATAAGGTTGCTCTCGTCATTAGGTGATTTCCGCGGCTCTAGTGCATTCCCGTTGGTACGAATGCAACATTCATGAGGTAAATCCGCCATTGTTTTGCGGATGAGCAAGGATTGTGAATTTCCTGCTTCTATCAGCATGGCAAGTGATGTCTTCTCTCTCACGTATGTAAAGATCTAAAAATAATATTTACATGTTGTTATATAAATGTAAAGAGGACAGATCGGTATAATTTTTAATAACACTTTATCGATAATAGTAGAAGGTATTGAGAGTTTCTTCTATGTATCATATCAATTTAAAATTAAATATTTTTTGGACTTTCTTCTCAAAACAATTTCTCTTGATGGAGTCGAAGGAATACAGAAGATTTAAACTGATATTGATATTCAACAAGACATTTTGTAAAAAAATTTAATTGAACAAAACGACCCAATAATTTCTAAACCAAAACATAAAAATGTCTGAATAGAGTAACACATTGAAGCTGCAGTCCCAGGTTATCGATGAACCTAATTATTACAAATGTAGAAAGGTAAACAGGCGGACAATTCCCCACTTTGGCGTATGCTCTAGGAACTCTAAGTTTTAACGTTGGTGGCATTCATTACCAAAGACATAGATTCATTAGCAGGTCCACTAAAGGTGATTCCTCTGGTGAATAAAGTGCGGGTCGTATCTACGGGGCCATTAACCAGCTCGAGGAACAGTCGATGATTTACGACTCCGGCAATTAAGGTGTCTACGTAACCAGGTAAGTTACGTTCAAGATGTGACTTCGGTTCGCACGATCCAGTTTTTCTGGTGCGAGATTGTGACATCATAGAGTAATGAAGCTTTGTGTTGCATAAAACATTCACTGTTTATGTTGGTATAAGTACTCTTTCTTACATCTATAGGGTGTCTTCTAAATCAGTCGTTCTGGATATGGTTAAGATTGCTACTTACAGAGATCTCAAATTTCGCACATGATCTTATTTTTTCGGTAGTCATTTTATAATGTCACATTATTTTAATCAACTTAGATATTATGTGTCCAATTCTGTGGTCTAAACAAAATCTCTCTTCCGCTTTCTAATTAGTTTTGTTGGGTCATTTATTTTCGAGAGACTTATATGTTACTTTTAAATATATTCAAAGAGTGACCCTGTAAAGGAAATAATAATGTTAAACAGCACTTTAAGTACCTGATGATTTCTAGAATTCTTCTTTCCTTTGTTACTTTGTGAAAAATTCACATAGCAACTTAGTTAATGAGTAGTTATTACAGAAAACTGAGCTCTTGGTCGATAGATCACTGCTGGCGGCGTGTTGTAATTGGCTGAAAACCTCCTGCTCGTTACATGACTGCGTCTATATGGATTCTGGATACATATACGTTTTTTTGTTAAGTTCCTGTTTGAACTACCTTAGTTTCTGTTGCAACTTGTTGTAAGTTATTTTAGTTAATTCCGGTGTTATCCATTCTCATGCTGTTACGGAATAGAACATTTTTCGGCCATTGTTACTGTTGTTCGTGAAAGTAATCCTTCAATGGATAAACTGCGCTAAAAATGCCAGTCAATGAATACCCAATACTCATGGATAAGGCAGGCGAAGTCCATGCATTTATAAAACTGGATATAAACGCATTAAGAGATTAAATACGCGTTGCATGAAATTTGGTTCGTTGTATAAATTTTTGACGTAAGTATACGTTTTACTTGGCGCGAGTACATCACACAGTTCATATGAAAACGTTATTATAACATGAGCTTAGTCCCAGTCGTAATTTCACGGTTGTTAGTCGTACGTTTGCGTATCATTACGTGTAATCCCCTCAGACAATCACTCGTCTCCCGCGGGACTTCGTTCGTATCACCCACTCGTTTTACAAATAACGAACTTATTTAATAGCACATATTATTATTATGATATTATGTTGTATGTAGTCTTCAATTGTAACCAATACGAAAGTCCTTTGATTTTTACCTGCACAAGGAGAGTAACGTTTTTCGAGTGTATGTATGTAAGTAAGTAAGTAAGTATGTATGTATGTATGTATGTCCATTTCTTTGGAAAGCCCTATAGCTAAAATGGCTTGATAGCTTTCAACGTATAGGATGTCATTGGAGTCTCGATTGTGGTATTGACATTGGCTAAAGATTTTTCGAAAATAAC